>JACXGI010000624.1:37707-109660 GCA_016801175.1 Esox masquinongy
CTTCCATCCGGTCCTTCCATCCGGTCTTCCATCCGGTCCTTCCATCCGGTGTAGGCCGCTGGGGCTGCATAGGGGAATGGTTTGTCTGTGTCTTATGGAGTGAGAGTTGTCCTTTTTTTTGGTGGTCGGCAAGGGTGTTATTGAGGTGGGTTCATTTAAGTGCTATCGATATAGGTGCACGTTTTTGTTTGGTTTGTTTCTTGCAGTAGTTTTGTTCAAAGAGCTGTGAGCTGGATCCAAACACATGCCAAAGCAGTACATGTGCACCAGAGGCAGTGGACAGCTGGGGCTCCCTAGGCCACAAATCAGTATTGGTCTCGATAAAATATTTATTTATTTCACTAGTATGAATTTGGAGGACTAAACCTCTTAAATCTCAAAGCTTTGAACCTCTCACTTAAAGCTTAAGATATCAAAATTATAATCAAGCAGGTTTTCAAGCAGGTTACCAAGAGTGCTTACCAATGTTTGAAAAAGGACTCTTTGCAGTGATACAGACTTAAAACAAGTATTTTTGGTGGATTGAAAATGGATCCCTGAAGCAATGTATAATTGGTTACCATTCCAACTTTATCACTCTAGAACAGACTACTACTTCAAATAATAAGCTATGATGTATCAATAAAAAATGGAAGACCAATCTGATTGGGTATTTTCATCTTACCTAGTTTTTAAGTATGAATACGTTTTCGCACATGTGTGTAAAGGGTGAGTAAGAGGCCAGTTTAAACTGCTGTGTTTGTGTTTAGGTCCTACCTGAGAATGTCTCACTGCTTTTCTCCAGCAGCTGTGACCTGCAGTCTTTCCAGGCCCCTGTGAGCTGGTAGAGGACACCCTGTATCTCCCTTAGCTCCCGGCGCGAGTAGTGAAATAGAGACAGGGTTTCTCTTAGGGCTTGTTGCTGTCCTGCACACATACCTCTGTAACACACACACACACACACACACAAACACTTCTGCTTTTATAATATCATTTACATAGGCCAGTCTTGGTATTATAATTTGACTTTTAATGAGAATTAGTCTCAGCAGAGTACAGACAATTACACAGGTTTACTAATTGCGTGACTTCAGTGTAGGGATATAAGGACCACCCTTTCTATTGAGTCAACCACATAAATTTCTGCTTTCAGGGCATGCATGCCTTTACGACATGTTTGAGTAAGCCAAACTCCCATGTGCATTTTACTTACTCAAAAATGTCTAAGGTGCAGATCTGCCCTAAAGGTAGATAACTACTGTGTGTGATTGGGTGACACATTAGACAGGATGCAGCTTGCATTTCAAACAGGCTGAATATTCTGAATGGACATTTGACCAAGGTTAGTGATTGTACCCACCCTAAACCCCATCCCTAACTTACGTGAACAGATTTTGGAATTCAGCTTTTACCCAAATAATGTATGCAACTTCGGTACATCACAAAGTTCCTGAATGTCACAATTGACAAACTGTAAACTACTATACAAGTTTGAATGCAGTAGCTGGTCATCTTGTTACAAAGGGATCCACTAGAAATAATTACTGAATAACATGCAGTCAAGCATCATTTATTGACAAGAATATCATATAGTATACTAGGGATATGGCAACCCTACCGAAGACAAACAGCAAGCTGTTTAGCCGGTCTGATCATCTCCCTTAATCCCTAAGATGCTTGTGCCCACTGCCTGGCGCAGCATGTCAAACTGCCCATAGTCAAGACGAGAGTACCGCCAACATTTCTCTCCAAATAATGTATGCTACCTGTGTTGTGACCAAATGATAGAATTCGCTACAGATTCATAAAATCGTATGACATGCATTTCCAATTCGTACATTGTAAGTAATTGTTGCAATTTATTTGCTTGCGGTTATGTAAGAATACAAATTACCCTTATGTTTTTGGGAGTATTATTTATATTTCCCTCACTGAAAGTGAAGAGGTATTCAGCTTTGTTGCTTCTTATACCGTACAATAGATAGTTGTACAAGTTGACATTTTCAAAGCATGCGGTAGACAAAACGCAAGCAGTCCACTCCAGCAACTTTGCCATTATGGTGCGGAATGCCAAGATTCTGTAATTAAACTTCAATTGATTGAACTGAGAGTTTCCACTGAGTCAACCAATCACACTTTGAGTAAGTAAAACTCCAAACTCTGTGTCTCAAAGCCATGTAAGCATGATGTGCCACCGAGTGTGAATATGGAGAGTGAGAAAGAGCATGGGAAAGAAAGACCTAAAGCGAGAGGCAGCAAGAGAATTGTTTTGCTTTAGACGGAATGATAATGAGACAGGAGACAGTGGGTAAGCTAACACTGGCAGACAGGATGTAAACAACGGTGAAGACAGAAAGACAGAAAGAGAGGGAGGTAGAGACAGCAATGGAGAGAAAGGAAGAGAAATATAGAGAGCGACAGCAAGAGGGAGAGATAGAAAGAGTCAGCGAGGGGGAGAGACAAAGGAGACAACGAGAGACAAAGAGAAACCCTGAGCAACACAGAGACAGAGAGAATGAAAAGATCTATCTGTGGTTTGCTCTGTTCATCTTTCCAACAATCCTCATTAGTCTCCCAGACCCAGCCTCTGAAAAACAACCCCACAGCATTGTGCTGCCACCACACTTCACGTAGGAATTAAAAAGGTCAAGGTGATGAGTGGTGTGTGGTTTCTTCCAGAGGTGATGCTTGGCTTTCAGGCCAAACAGTTCAATCTTGTTTTCAGCAGACCAGATAATCTTGTTTCTCATTGTCTGTGAGTCCTTTGGCTGTAATTTGACAAACACCAAACAAGCTGTTCTGCGCCTTTTCCTGGGGAGTAGCTTCTGTCTGGCACCGTCCCTATTTCAGTTCTTTCTGACCTCATTTGTGTTGTTGGTCATTGTTTGGATTCTATTCCTACTTGCACTGTTCTGTTCGGTTTTTCGGTTCCAAATCATGTCCAAATTGTTTTTATATTTTACACAAGTGGACTCCAATGAAGTATTAGAAGCATCTCAAAGATGACCAATGGAAACAGGATGGTCAATACCCAATACCCAGTGTCATAGCACAACCCGTGTCTTTTTGCTTAAGTATACTGCAATGTACACCGATCAGCCATAACATTGTGACCACCTGCCTAATATTGTGTAGGTCCCCCTTTAGCCGCCAAAACAGCCATGACCCGTTGAGGCATGGACTCCAGTAGACCTCTGAAGGTGTGCTGTAGTATCTGGTACCAAGATGTTAGCAGCAGATCCTTGAAGTTCTGTAAGTTGCGAGGTGGTGCCTCCATGGATCGGACTTGTTTGTCCAGCACATCCCACAGATGCTCGATTGGATTGAGATCTGGGGAATTTGGAGGCCAAGTCAACACCTTCAACTCGTTGTTGTGTTCCTCAAACCATTCCTGAACCATGGTTGCTTTGTGGCAGGGCGCGTCCTGCTGAAAGAGGCCATGTCATCAGGGAATACCGTTGCCATGAAAGGGTGCACATGGTCTGCAACAATGCTTAGGTAGGTGTCAAAGTAACATCCACATGAATGGCAGGACCCAAGGTTTCCCAGCAGAACATTGCCCAAAGCATCACACTGCCTCCGCCAGCTTGCCTACCTCCCATCGTGCATCCTGGTGCCATGTGTTCTCCAGGTAAGCGACGCACACGCACCCAGCCAACCACGTGATGTAAAAGAAAACGTGATTCATCAGACCAGGCCACCTTCCATTGCTCCGTGGTCCAGTTCAGATGCTGACGTGCCCATTGTAGGCGCTTTCAGCAGTGGACAGGTGTCAGCAGGGGCACCCTGACTGGTCTGCGGCTATGCAGCCCCATACGCAACAAACTGCGATGTACTGTGTATTTTGCAGCAATTTGAGCTACAGTGGCTCATCTGTTGGATCGGACCACACGGGCCAGTCTTCGCTCCCCATGTGCATCAATGAGCCTTGGCTGCCCATGACCCTGTCGCCGGTTCACCGCTTTTCCTTCCGTGGACCACTTTTTATAGGTACTGACCACTGCAGACCAGGAACACCCCACAAGGGCTGCAGTTTTGGAGATGCTCTGACTCAGTCGTCTAGCCATCACAATTTGGCTCTTGTCAAGGTCGCTCAGATCTTTTGCCCATTTTTCCTGCTTCTAACACATCAACTTTGAGGACAGAATGTTCACTTGCTGCCTAATATATCCCACCCACTGACAGGTGCTATGATAATGACATCATCAGTGTTATTCACTTCACCTGCCAGTGGTCATAATGTTATAGCTGATTGGTGCAAATTGTGCAAATCACCGTGCATCTCATCTCAACGCATATACTGGAGCTGTACATAGTTTATGCAAATAAGTACATCAGCTGTAAATCCATGTACACTATGCGGAGTGTACATGGATTTGGAGTGTACACCATGTACTCCGCATTCATATCTCATTATCTTAATTCTCACCATCAATTGTCAATAACTATACGTCAATTTTGTATAGATTTTCAGAATTATGTCCCTAAAGTGTATGTTGTCTACCACTAGCATCACCATTACCAAGAAAGATTTAGAGTGTAAATCAATCAAATGCATTTTAGAATGCCTCTTTAATCCGCAGTTGTCACCAAGTGCAGCCTGAAACCTCAAAGGGCAAGCAAGAACAAATGCAATTTTGATATTCAACCTGCCAATGTGACACAGCTTGAGTGACACAGCTGGCTAGGTCAAAATAAACCAAGTTTGTCCACTATTTACCAAAACTGTTTTGTTTTTATCCCTGCATTTGTGTCTTTTGTTGAGCGGTGTTAGCTGTGTTTTTAAAAAAAGACAGGAGTGATAAAGAATAGAATTGACTGAGATAAAAACAGGGTGACAAAGGCTGGTACCCAAATATGATCATAGGATCATAGAAATATGAGCATAAGACTAAAGCACCTCTCTGTCTTCCTCTATCTCTCTTTCTCTCCCACTCTATGTCTCGCCCTCTCTCTTTCTCTCCCTCTCTATGTTTCGCCCTCTCTCTTTCTCTCCCTCTCTATGTCTCGCCCTCTCTCTTTCTCTCCCTCTCTATGTCTCGCCCTTTCTCTTTTTCTCTCAATGAAAACCTCCACATCAGACATCTGCAAAAGAGAGAAGCACTTTAGGTGACATGAAACATTACCAACTCCGTACAGAACACTCACACACACGCTCACACGCTTGTGCGCATGCATGCACACCCACAAACCCACACGCGCTCGCTTACTCAAAAACCCACTTGGACAGAGGATGTGGAAAAGTAGAACGCAGAATAGAACATTCTGTTATTCCAAGAACAGTTTTGAAAGAACGCACTAGGTTAGAGCGCACTGAACTCATTCAGAAACAAACTCCCAACACACACTCATTGACACACACTAGTGCTCGCTAATACACGCTCACACACACATGAATATAACTATGTTATTAATCTAAGCTGAAGTGGTGGCTTTTCAGAGTGGAGTGGATTTATCTTATTATTTTTCTGTATGATGGGAGCAGATGAAGATGTTAACTTTAGATAATGGATGCAGCTTAAGTTGATAAAAAATGAAGTAAGGTGTTCTCTCCCTCATTTCTGATGTCTGTGAGTGTTTTACCTGTGTGTGTGTGTGTGTGTGTGTGTGTGTGTGTGTGTGTGTGTGTGTGTATGTGTGTGTGTCTGTGTGTGTGTGCGCGTGCGAGTCAGCGTGCATGCTTGTCAAAGTGCTATTTTGTGTTAGATGACAGGAAGATAGGAAGGACCAAATAAGAGTAAAATCTGTCAGCAGTTCTAAAGCTAGGAATTTCAGGGTGTTTGTGGAAAGACCAACTTCAAAGCAGTTAACGCACCAATTACTACTAGTACCCACCTTGGTTTAACATGAATGGAAATGCCTAAAGTCTACACCATAAATAACAACTGTCTTCTCTTTTCCAACAAGTGTAATTAGTTTTATATTCCGATCGGTTTTTAATTTGCTTTCAGAAAAGGGGACATCTATCTTATTTTCTCCCTCAGTTTTCCACCTCCCTCTAACCGGGCAAACAGTTGTTTCCCATCACCCCTAGCCTTCCTGTTCTGCTATTGGTCAGGGAGCGACTTGTCAATCCAGATAAAGCAGGCCCAAGCCAATGCTACTCTTTTCCTTTTGTTTCGGTCTTCCCTTCATCCCTTTCTTTTAGTCTTTCTTTCCTCTACCCTCCTGCTCTTCCACCAGTACACATCTCTCCTGGCGGCTGTTAGGTCACCTTGTTTTCTCCTTCTGTTGTTTGTCTCATTCAATCACTTCCTTACCTGAGCTGTTGGCGGCCTTCTTGCTCTTTTTCCAGCAGCCCCTCTGTTAAGTCCTGCTTCAAACCCACACTCTTCAGGCTAAAGAGAGAGAGAGAGTACATGAGAAAAAGAGACTAACATTGCCTAGTTATAGTTCTGACACAAAGTGAGCAAGAGCAAAAGTGCATGAGGGGGAGACGGAAAGAAAGAAAAAAGTAATGTGCATTGGGAATGTTTGCAATTGTGGCTCTTAGGAAGACGTGTAGATGAAAGGTATTAAGATAAAACATTCCGTCCCACTCATAGATTCCAGACTTAACCAATGAACCAGAACATAATAACACAGAGAGCACAGCTCGCATCACCCAGCCAGACACCACAGCCAAGAAGGCAGTCAGGCTGCATGTTCTTCATAGATTTAGACAGACACCACACCAAACCATGGTTGGCAGTGCTGACAGGCTCAAGACAGAGACAGTATTGGGAAAGAGATAAAAGAGAGAGAAACAAGGAAACAGAGATATGGAAAGAGAGGCAAGAAAAGACAGAAAGACAGGGAGTGATAGAGAGTGTTTGATATTGGAAAGTTCCACCAGTCTTCGTTCGAGGCTTGAGTGTGCCACTGGTTGATGTGTTACTGGGAGCTCCACAGGGCGAAGCATATTGGCCAGGCATTGTCAGCAGGGATTTTCATGACTCACCATGCTCTAGCAAACCCTCAGGCAGGTTGGGTGCCTGCAAAAGCTAACTGAAGTCGTCAGCTGGGTGAGCATGTCCTTACACGCGTTGATCTGACTGACTTCCTGGTTGGATATGTGGTGAAGAAAATAGCAGAATGGCTTGGCACGGATGCCTAGGAGGAATACATGCAGTGATCTTCAACTCACCAGAGCCTGTTGACAGTTGCTATGACCGGACAGGGTCCGGATAAAATTTTATATTAAAAAATGATAATTAAAAAGCATATACAGTCAGAGTAGGATATGTCATAACATTTTGGAATGTATTTGAAAATGTAAGTTGTTTTGGCATGTAAAATAACCTATATTAATTTGACCCAGTTTCTTACAGCAGGAAATAAATACTGCAGCAACAGGAAAATGTGATTATTATTATTATAATGAATGGACATCTGTTTATATGTTTTTGATACAGTAAGTGAAAAGTAATAACTTGAAATAATGTTAAATCTTAATGGGGCATTCACTCTGGGGGACCCTGAGGAGGTTTGTATCCTGTTTGGCAGATTTTCAGGTCAGTGAGATTATTTTCACACATAATGGGCAAGAAGGACCACAGGAATTGGCTTTGCTGGTTAAACGAAGCACTCTAGTACGTCACATCGAGTATTGTAGGGCAAAAGCCTCCATGTTATGCCAAATGTGCCACAAGTCGTTTTGCTTGAAGTCGAGGTTGTCCTTGTTTCATAGACATTGGATGTCTGGATTTGCGATCCTGCTCTGACCCAGTCCCACCTCTAAAGTGGCTTTGTTAACAAAAATAATCTTCTTTTTCATTAGTTTGTTTTTATCGTCAAAAGATCGCTAGCTAGCTAACTAACTAAAATCATGCTACTTAATGGCTTCTTATCAAGACTGAGTTTGGATTAAAATTTTTCGGAAGTGATCTTACATGGTGATATTGAAGCACATGTTTGAACCGTAGTTGGTGGGTATCTAGATGAAACACGTTCAAATACGGATGAAGAATGTATTCAATAACTGCATTTTTTGCCACCAAAATGGCAAAAAAAGTAATTTAATCCTATTTACTTGTGTTTTGCTTAGTACTAAACTAACTGTGGCTAGGAATTAATTTAAAACTTCTTTTGGCCAGGTTTAAAAGTTACAGTAACTACTGAGACCTCTCTAGCAATCTTTATTGTAAACCACATACAGTCTATAAAACTAAAATGTTTACATAACAGTTGTGTAAATGTGTGTTAAAGTTATTCTTTGCTAGCATGCTATAAATGTGTATGAAATATCCAGAACATTTACCTGTATTTACCTGTTCAATTTGTTGTAGCCACATTTTGGGTACATCGGGGCACTGGGCTACTCTACCTGTATCTCCAAATTACAGATAAAATAGCCAGCAAAGAACACCACATGGGCATGATTAACAATTGTTATAAACGAATATCTTGTTTTTTAGCATGCTAGACCTAATCTTTCACTTTTTGCTTTGAAGCATCATCCAGACAGTAGAGGAAAACATCCATTTCATTTGGCTGTCTAGTTCTGTCCACGAGCCATATACTGCAGGGACCGGACACACCAAAATAAATGCTTTCAAAACATCCCCACAACAAACTACACAACCATCTCATGTCTTGGAGGTCTATAAAGACATGCAAAACACTTCACTACTTCCTCTATTCCAATCATAAACTGTGTTTACTTCCTGCCTTGTCCATGTCTCTGAACTCATTTGCAAATCCCCACAATGCTAGTTTCGCATTAACAACAAAATTCCACAAAGCCTGGTTCTAAAGTCCAGTACAGTGTTGATGCCACTTTCTAGTGCCACACATTTTAATCGTTATTTCAGTATGTGTAGCCACGGAGCCTGTGAAGATAAGAGATCACATGCCTACTCCATAAAAAAATTGTCTTTAGAATTTTTTATGGTGGCGGTTTAGAACACGGTTTAGAACAGAAGTGGACCTTTGACCTAAACAACTGTCTGTATGATGCTTCAACACTAAAAGCAGATGAGATCCAACATTATAAAAAGTGAAATATCCCTTCAAACTGTTTTCTGTTTTGGTTTTCTATTTTAAGCTTATTCTCTGATCAGCATTTTGTTAGGTGTTATCTATGTTTTCTATGAATGCTGGACCTTGTTGTACTTCATGAATAGATGAATACAGAGGAAGTTGATGCTTTCGGATTCTATCTCGAAATTCAAATTAATTAATTTTACAGCGTGTTGAGATCGGGATTTATTATTACAACACAAATGTTTCATTGATAACATTAGTTAATTAGTACATTAAGTAGGTGAGCAGTTGTGAAATTCCCTTTTAAATACACTACAAGCGTGTATTTACTGCAAAAACAAAATCATGTTGTTGTTCAAATATATCCACTCTGAAATTCATAGATCTATGGATGACCTACATAATATCAAAAGAACTCTCTGAACCATGTTTAGAAGCTGTGCTTATTTATATTTATTTTGTTTACAAACATCATAGTAAAAAAACTTAATTTTCAATGTTTTTGAAAATTGATACCGGTATCAGGTATACATGAGGCATTTATAAGTTTGCATCTTCAAGAATCAGTGGATAAGTATTGTTACGTACATTTAACAAATGTATAGAGCAAATACAGATTGCCCATTTCATATGAATAAAAATATTTCTATACAATTTTATTAACAATATGCTGCCTGTACTTTACACTGATGTCTCAATTAGAGGTCCGGATGTTATGTTACGTTCTAACATGAATCAGAAAAACATTTCCTTGCACCCATAGCTCTTTAAGTGTGAGAGTGGTTACATTTCTCCAGCCTTATTCCTCAGTGGTTTACCAAAAGAGTGGTGCGGTAGAAGCACCTTTATATTTTAAATAATTAATAAAGGAACATTTAATCACATGGATATCATGATACTTCACCGGCAGTCCCAGTGGGGGAACCTTTCTTGTGGCCAGGGAGAGACATTTTTGATTCCTGGACTAACCGTGGTTCTACAGGGATAAAACCAAAGACCGTTTTCCCCGTAACCAAAAAACTGTAACACACAGGAACTATCAAAGAACTCTAGGTAATAAGACTGTTCAGTCAAATATTGTACCATATATATATATATATATATATATATATATATATATACCGATCAGCCATAACATTATGACCACCTGCCTAATATTGTGTCGGTCCCCCTTTTGCCGCCAAAACAGCCATGACCCATCAAGGCATGGACTCCACTAGACCTCGGAAGGTGTGCTGTGGTATCTGGCACCAAGACATTAGCAGCAGGTCCTTTAAGCCCTTTAAGTTGCAAGGTGGTGCCTCCATGGATCAGACTTGTTTGTCCAGCACATCCCACAGTGGCTCGATAGGATGAGATCTGGGGAATTTGGAGGCCAAGTCAACACCTTGAACTCGTTGTTATGTTCCTCACACCATTCCTGAACCATTTTTGCTTTGTGGCAGGGCGCGTCCTGCTGAAAGAGGCCAATGCCATCAGGGAATACCGTTGCCATGAAAGGGTGCACATGGTCTGCAACAATGCTCAGGTAGGTGGTATGTGTCAAAGTAACATCCACATGAATGGGAGGACCCAAGGTTTCCCAGCAGAACATTGCCCAATACATCACACTGCCTCCGCCGGCTTGGCTCCTTCCCATAGTGCATCCTGGTGCCATGTGTTCTCCAGGTAGGCGACGCACACACACCCAGCCATCCACGTGATGTAAAAGAAAACGTGATTCATCAGACCAGGCCACCTTCTTCCATTGTTCCGTGGTCCAATTCTGATGCTCACGTGCCCCATTGTAGGCGCTTTCGGCAGTGACAGTAGTTAGCAGGGCACCCTGACTGGTCTGCGGCTACACAACCCCATACACAACAAACTGCGATGCGTTGTGTGTTCTGACACCTTTCTATCAGTACCAGCATTAACATTTTCAGCAATTTGAGCTACAGTAGCTCGTCAGTTGGATCGGACCACACGGGCCAGCCTTCACTCCCCACGTTCATCAATGAGACTTGGCTGCCCATGACCCTGTCGCCGGTTCACCGCTTTTCCTTCCTTGGACCACTTTTGATAAGTACTGACCACTGCAGACCTGACCACTGCCAGCGGTTTAGACATTAATGGCTGTGTGTTGAGTTATTTTGAGGGGACAGCAAATTTACACGGTTATACAAGCTGTACAGTCACTACTTTACTTTGTAGCAAAGTGTCATTTCTTCAGTGTTGTCACATGAAAAGATATAATCAAATATTTGCAAAAATGTGAAGGGCGTACTCACTTTTGTGAGATACTGTATATATATACAGTTGTGCTCATAAGTTTGCATACATATTGACCTTCAGCTCCCTCCACAGATTTTCTATGGGATTAAGGTTTGGAGACTGGCTAGGCCACTCCAGGACCTTAATGTGCTTCTTCTTGAGCCACTCCTTTGTTGTTTTGGCCATATGTTTTGGGTCATTGTCATGCTGGAATACCCATCCACAACCCATTTTCAATGCCCTGGCTGAGGGAAGGAGGTTCTCAACCAAGATTTGACGGTACATGGCCCCGTCCATCGTCCCTTTGATGCAATGAAGTTGTCCTGTCCCCTTAGCAGAAAAACACCCCCAAAGCATAATGTTTCCACCTCCATGTTTGACGGTGGGGATGGTGTTCTTGGGGTCATAGGCAGCATTCCTCCTCCTCCAAACACAGCGAGTTGGGTTGATGCCAAAGAGCTTGATTTTTGTCTCATCTGACCACAACACTTTCACCCAGTTCTCCACTGAATCATTCCGATGTTCATTGGCAAACTTCAGACGGGCCTGTACATGTGCTTTCTTGAGCAGGGGGACCTTGCGGCCGCTGCACGATTTCAGTCCTTCACTGCGTAGTGTGTTACCAATTGTTTTCTTAGTGACTATGGTCCCAGCTGCCTTGAGATCATTGACAAGATTGTCCCTTGTAGTTCTGGGCTGATTCCTCACCATTCTCATGATCATTGCAACTCCACGAGGAGAGATCTTGCATGGAGCCCCAGACCGAGAGAGATTGACAGTTCTTTTGTGTTTCTTTCATTTGCGAATAATTGCACCAACTTTTGTCACCTTCTCACCAAGCTGCTTGGCAATGGTCTTGTAGCCCATTCCAGCCTTGTGTAGATCTACAATCTTGTCCCTGACATCTTTGGACAGCTCTTTGGTCTTGGCCATGGTGGAGAGTTTGGAATCTGATTGATTGATTGCTTCTGTGGACAGGTGTCTTTTATACAGGTAACAATCTGAGATTAGGAGCACTCCCTTTAAGAGTGTGCTACTAATCTCAACTCGTTACCTGTATAAAAGACACCTGGGAGCCAGAAATCTTTCTGATTGAGAGGGGATCAAATACTTATTTCACTCATTAAAATGCAAATCAATTTATAACATTTTTGACCTGTGTTTTTTTGGATTTTTTTGTTGTTATTCTGTCTCTCACTGTTCAAATAAACCTACCATTAAAATGATGGACTGATCATTTCTTTGTCAATGGGCAAACGTACCAAGTCAGCAGGGGATCAAATAATTTTTTCCCTCACTGTACTTGTACATGTGTGAGACAGCAGTCAAGCTTTTGGATTTGAGAAAATCACAATCATTTGCGGTAGCCCGCTCTATTATACACTAATCAGTGAAGTTAAATTTGACGTGTTGTAACAAGTAGAGGGGACAGGGCTTTGTGTCTCCGTCCGCTCAGCCAAAGCGCCCCTTTTCGGTCCTCTAGAGTTTGTATGTCCGAAACACACACACGTAAACACACGAACAAAGGCACTCCGACGTTCAATAACCGCTCTTACACTAGCTTTACCAGTGTAAATACTGAATGCGTGTGCAGCTAATCCTGCCTGTGTGAATGCCTGAGCGTGAGACAGCGGGTGAGTTTCAAAGTAAATAAGTTGTGCATGTAATGGCGCATCTGTATGTGTGTGTGTGTGTGTGTGTGTGACCGGGAGTTAGAGAGTATGCGTGACCATAAGAGCCTTCTGCAAGCTTGTTTGTGAGCCAGTCTGAATGAGAGTGTGTGGGTAAATGCGCGTGTTACTGCTTGTGCTTACGAGGGACAGTAGCTGAGACTCCCACTGTTCATCCATCTGTCCTTGCTGGTTCCAAAGCCAGATCAGGGAGTACATCGCCCTGGGGAGGGGTAGCGCTGGGTTTGTGTGTTTGCATGCGTGTGTTACACACATGGTAAGCTAAATTACTATTCTTCTGGGGACTCACAACATTATTTCTACACCTAACCCTCTCTACTATTTCTACACCTATCCCTTAACCTAAACCTCACCTTAACCCCACACCCCCAACATGAACCATGAACTTAATTCTAATCTCTAACTTTTTTGCTTAACTTAAGCCCTAAGCTTTAAATAGCCTTTTCCTCATGGGGATTGGCAACACCCTCCCCCCCACCACCATTTTAAAATCCTTGTGGAGATTTTTGATCCATACATTGGTTGCAAAACAAGGACACATAGAAAGACAGACAGACAAACACACATAGAAAGACAGACAGACAAACACACACACACACACAGAAGAAGAAACTTATATCTTGGACGGGTACTAGTTTAGTAGTGGAATTCAAATGTAGTAATCTTTTATTTCCTCCAGTTTCCAAGATCTACCCAAATATATTTTTTACCATTTATTTCAGCTATTTGATCCAGTGCTCTCTGATGTGTCTCTGATACAATGGGCTGTGTGCAAAGCCTGGTTAACAGGTTACTCCAATGAATTGACGTGTCTACATACAATTTCAATGTGACGCAGGACAAACCAACATGTAATTAATACTCCAGTGAAAGCTACTCTAGTGTAGGCTGTTGCTATCAGTTTCCATTTTGTAGACACATGGCACATATGAGCATTGCGGGGTCTGTTGTCATGGTTTCCAAACAATGTTCTGAAATTCTCAGGTAGAATGGCTGTCTGCTTGTATATTTCTATAATGAGCTCAAAAATCCCATGTAAATGTGATTTATCTCCCTGTAATAATCAATAAGTTAGCTAACGAAACAAATGAAAGGCTATGGTAAACTGTTTTATCATGTCTATGCTGCCGTTGCTGAATTACTGTAAATTGCTGTGGAATAAAGCTTTTCTAAATTACTTCAATATAGGCATAAATTGTAGCAAACTAGCGACAACTAAAACAATGTTTACACATGTTTTTAACTTTGAGTTGCCTGTCTTGTTAGATTAACGTAAATCAAATGTTTAATGGGACAGGGTTTATTGGGGTTAAATATGCTATGCTGTCACCTATTTTTAACTTTTCACACACAATGAGGCACACAACAGGAAGTTCTGGTTTTTAGGGTGAATGGACAAAAATCTGTGATGCAATTTGGCTTTTAGATGTTAACAAGGCAACCCTCTGTCATTTTGGATTGGTCCAATGGCGCAGAAGACACCCTCCCAGATATGATTTCCTTCTCCTGAAGATGCTTATTTAGTTTCAGATGTTCCTTTCTAGCCAGCCTCAGTAGGTGAACGCTTTCATAACATTGAGTTTCATATCAGAAGACATTGCACTGTTCCCAATGTCACTGCGACATCTCTCTACAGACATGTCAGTGGACTTGTATGAGCTTTAAAACACACAATAAAACATGTGAATTTAATACTGTGCATCCAGAAAACTGTGTTCATAACTGGTATTTTCAGACACATGTTTATGTAGAGGCCTTCTAAATTCCAGTTGGGTCTGCTATATCTCTTTAAGGCTTTTTTAGGCTCTGCTGGTATTTTCTTTCTGTCATCATTAGAGCAGACTTAAAAGCGTTTCATATCAAAGCGTAATCTGTTGTCTGTGTGTTTTTGTGTGTTTGTGTGTGTGTGTGTGTGTGTGTGTGTGTGTGTGTGTGCGAGCGTTCTACATGTGTGTGTGTGTGTGTGTGAATGTGTGTGTGTATCAAACAGAGCTGGCAGGGTTTGAAGAGGGTTTTGATCAGTAGAAGGGCAGGAGATTCAAAGCTGGAAGTCATTAGGTGGTCCAGACAACTATTACACACAGAAACACACAACAACAAATCTTAGACACACACACACACACAAACACACACACATATGACTGTTGTTATTAATAAATGAATACAAGATCGTTTAAAGCAATCCGCAAAAAAAAATTTATGCTTGTGTGCATGCATGTGCATGTCAATGTGTGTTTGTATGTGTGGCTTTTCCTGTCACCTGTGTTCGCATTTATTTTGTTTTCATGTTGTGTTGTCTGGCAACCATGATGGACACCACAGTGAAGACTCTGTATTCTTCAAAATCAAACAGAGGACAGCAACATATACACACGCACACACACACACACACACACAGATATCACATCTTTGCAGGCCTCACAGCTCTTGAATCCCAAAGACATGAGAAGCCGTTTGGATTCCAGCAGTTTAATTTGAATACAAACTCATACACCATCAACCTTACTGGTGTATTTCAGCAAGTGGGAAGACTGTGTGTGGATCTATGTGTGTAAAGTGTTTTTGTCTGTGTGAAATGTGTTGCTGCTGGCAGCAATAGAGCTGTTGTTGTGATGTTGTCTCCGTTGTCATGATTCTAGACGATTCCTCACTGAGTCGGACAGCTTTTCAAAAACATGGGCTCCCATAAAACTCAAAGACACTCATTACGTACACCAACACTCCGTCATACACACCCACACAGATGGCGTACATAATCTACAGTAAATGTATTGCAGTCGATGTACAGTGCCTCTCAAAAGTATTCACCTCCCTCAGACTTCAGCATGGATTTAATTAGGAGTTTGCACCACTGATCAACACAAAAAAGTCCATGATGTCAAAATGAAAAATAAAATCTACAAATTGTTCTAAATTAATTACAAACAAAACAGAAAACAGCTGATTATATAAGTATTCACCCTCTTAGTCAATGTTTGGTAGAGGCACCTTTGGCAGCAGTCATATGAGTCTATAACAACAAAAGTCTCTACCAGCTTTGCGTATCTGGAAACAGACATTTTTGCACCTTCTTTGCAAAATTGCTTAACCTCTGTCAAGCGTGATGGGGACCTTTGGTGAACAGCAATTTTCAACTCTTTCCACAAACTCAATTTGACTGAGGTCCAGGCTTTTACTAGGCCACTCAAGGACATTCACAGACTTGTCCCATAGCCACTCCAGTATTGTCTTGGCTGTGTAATTTGGGTTGTCGTCGTGCTGAAAGATGAATCTTCGCGTCTGGGTTGTTGACTGGGCAATGGATTGTCCTCAGCATGTGTGCACCAGGGAAAACATACTGGTTAAGGAAGCAGTGTGATAAGACTAAGAACGGCTTGGCGGGACGGGCATTGAGGAAACGTGTCAGGTTTTCTTGAAGGAAATCTCTGTAGTTTGTGTTATTTTACTTGTTGCTAGTTCGAATTCTAAAGCTGGTCAGATGTTCCTTGTCCTCCTCGGGCGCTGAACATGTTAACTCCTTAAATGTTTCCAATTCGAAGGGGTTAAAAGTAGAATTCACCGTTTGGTTGGGCCTTGTGTGGAACAACAAAACATATACTGTTATGTATCATCAAAGATCAACAGTACCATTTGTGTTTATCTATTCTGGTCCCAGGCAATTCCCAAATGGAATGATCTCACTGGGACTGAGGGAGCTTCCCCACACACACACACTGTACATGAACAATGCTTATTGTTGTATTGTTTGTATGGCTGCTAAGGGTAACAAGAAATGAAGATATAACCACATGACTGCAAACATAATTGAGCATGAAGGCCACGGCTGAAAGGCTGTGTATTCATTGGTCGTATATCATCATCTACACCCCTCCCCCCCATACTCCCACCACCCTGCAAGCCGTCATGTTTCACTCACCATTACCGCAGGCTCTCGCTAATGCAGTATTAACAACAGACCGTGTCTCGGTCAGATACAGTATATCGGAGGAGACAGGATGTCCTCCCACTGCTAACTCTGGATATGGGCAAGAGTATGACATTGTCTGTTTATGAGTAATTTACCCGCTGCTGAGTCTTACAGTGGAACTCCTACACAGGACACTCGAAGGGCTTGGTAACGCGGAAATTATACACTGAGGCGTAACACAAATGAGACTGGTGTGATGGACGCTTAAAAAAACAAACAGGGAAAACTCCCAAAGCCGCCGGTTCACATCGCGTCCCCGGTCTGCTCCTTGGAGTGGGCACAAACCAGCTGACTGGTGTCTTCACAGAACTCTTTATCTGTCCCTGTCACAGGCTGTCCCCACTCGCTTAAATGACACCATCATCCCGGTGCCCAATAAAAACCAATGTAGCGCCTTACTGACTATGGCGCCGGATCCACTCGTCCATAACTTCATGAAGTGCTTTGAAAGGATTGTCCACATCAAACAGTCATTTCAGAATAGCGTTCTATTGTCGATGAAAACCATTGTTCCGTCAAAAAGTCTTCACCAGGTTAGAGCGCTACATCTAGAGCCTTCTGATGGGCCAACCTGAGGCTGTGTGGAGGCCAGTGGCGTTGTTAGGCCTGGGAGTCCGGGGCTGTAGCCCCGGATCTTTTATGAATAGCCCCAGATCTCAAATTGACCAAAAAAATAAAGAAAGAAATAGCCCCTGATCTATTCATCTATAATTCCTGATCACGCATTATGACAGTGTAGACGTGTAGGCCGCTAGTGTGTGCATCGAAATTTTCCGCATGTACATTCAAAACCCTGTAATTTCTGTCCCGGGCGGGGCGGGGGGTGGGCTAAGCCCCGAATGTATTGTGACCCTAGCGATGCTAGGAGGCCAGTGCTCACCCTCATTCACTTTACATGTAGATATTTGCTGGGTCCCGGAGTGGTGCTGCAATCTAAGTCACTGTCTCGTGGTACATTAAGGCCAAGTGTTTAAATCCTTGTTGCTGCGTACTGGCAATGCCCTGGGACCAGCGCGCGGTGATGCAATTTTCCTCAGCGCGGCCCGGGGTAGACTGGTGGATGTCGATGACAATAACGGTTGTTGACTGGGCAATGGATAGTCCTCAGCATGTGTGCACCAGGGAAAACATAAGGAAGCGGTGTGATAAGACTAAAAATGGCTTGGCAGGACGAGCACAGAGGAAACATGTCTCAGTCTTCAACTGTGTGCCACCCACTGTGGAGAGGTTGTGACGAAGCAAGGGCGTGAACGTGAATTGGAAAACATGCAGAAAATGTGGGGAAAACACGCAGAAAATAGATGTTTGTTTTTACTTAGAAATTAAATTGATCTTTTTCAATTCACTCAGCTTTCACCTCACCTATAGACATATAGACATCTTTTTCACTTCACACACTGTAGATATCACCTGTTCCATTTCACATATAGACGTGTGCTTTAACTTTATGGATAGACGTCAAACACTTTTGAGATCAGGTTGCACAACCACAATGTTGTTTACGATGCGGGTGTCAGACCAGACTGTCAGACATGTTGTTTGAACCTGTCTCTGTCAAACTGGAGACAGTTTAAATTATGTTTGATGTGCACTTGACTGGAGATTACCTTCCGTGTAATAGTCACTCCTGTCCCGTCTGCTCAATGTACACACACGCGCAAACACAAACACACACCTGTCATATCCAACCTGTCAACCAGCCACTGTGAGAGATAACATAATTACATATGCATGGATTGGAGAGGGTTGATTTTTGAAGATAAAAGAGAGGACATACCCCATCAATAGTAGGAGCGTCTCATCTGACAAACAGACAAACTCCCACTGTGCAGTCAGTCATTCAGAACGGCAAGCGGCACCATTTTTTCCTCCTCAGTCGCTCCCTCGCTCCTCCTAATTTCTCCCATTACAAGTGTGACTCAGGCGCTGCTAAATTGCAGCTGAAGTGCGGCGCCAAGTGCTGTTAAATTGCTGGATAAGTGATGAGGAGCCAGTGAAGGTTGGTGTGGGTGTGAACCAGTGTGTGAGCGCAGGAAGGGAGCAGGGGGGCACCATTGAGAAGATCATCCTGTCAGTAAACAGTGACCCATAGAGATGATGCAAATTATTTTCTTTTTTCTTCTTTTCTTTAAATCTTCAGCATAATGGATGCCGTCTTAAATAACGCACATGGTTCAGCCCCCCGAAGAAGAAAACAAAAATGGTGACCCCTAACAGATCGTAGCAGGTCATAGCAAGCCTGATTAGGTTGCCTAGTTGACCTTTGCCCCAACAGTGACGCTCTGTGAACTCAGTGTGTCCGTCACACCAGCCCCCCCCCGGCTCTAAAGATAGCCTTTAGAATCTTCTAGATGACGGATTAGGCTAACCCCTGAGGCCTTTAACTAGGGACGTGTAGGCTTCAAGCTATTAACTCTAAAGCACAGTATAGGCCTAGACACACACACACACGCAGAAGGAAGAAAGAGAGGAGTGATAAAGAGATAGAGGGTGAGCGAGAAAGAGAGAAAATTGAAACTGAAAAGAGAGAAAGATGGAGGGAGAAATAGAGAGAGCTCCCAGGAGTCTGCCCATAGCCCCCCAGGACAGGAACTGTCAATCAATACAGGAGGATGAGGGGGAGATCATGTGATGTGGTCTGGGTGAAGTGAGTGGTTTAGCCCCCCCCCACAGAGTGAATCAAAGTGTTTACGATTAGCCATGGTTTGTGTGAGTGTGTGTGTGTCTTTTGTTTAGCAGTTAACAACCGTTCATGCTGCATTGATATCAGAAGTCTGACGGAACTATGGTGTGGTCTGAGAAATGAACGAAATAAAATGAAAATGAACAACTGAATTATTCTAATAGGTCTGTTGAGCTCCGCCCCGAAACATAGCCCATAAGGACACTGCGGTTCAGTTTGGTCGGCTCGTTTTCACACATAAAGTATGTTTAGGTTGTGGTTGTTTAGCAGACACAGCTGACGGGCAGACAAAAAATAACATAACAGTTATAGCCTGTAAAAAAAACAGCTTATTTTTGCAAAGTACCTCAAACAGTTTGTTTAAATAGCATTTGCAAAGCCTGAGATATTATATAACGATATTGTCTCAAGCATTTGTCACTGTAGCAACATAGCATCGTTGCCCATCTGTGTGTGTGTGTGTGTGTGTGAGTGAAAAATGCCCTCTCACACAGCTGTAGTATGCGTGAGGAGCCCACCCTCATCCCCCTCTCTCCACATCCACTTCCTGGAGTGACTGCTGTGAGAACGCATTGCGTGCCTCCTCACACACGCCCTCACACACCACATGTGCATCACACGCAGGAGCCACACGCATACACACACACACACACACACACAGTAACACGGGTTTCACATGAGTCTCAGGAGACTGCAGACTCACACCCACTGTATGGAAAACGATGTAACGCTAATAAACCCACCAGTGTCACCAGCGTTTGACAATAGACACACAGCACTGTTACTCGCTGTGGCACGTTTTCCCAGAAGCAGCCTAGTGGGTACCAAGATGTAAGGAAGTGGGAAACCAGCAGAGCGAATACATTTATATGCAATCAGCGTTCTGCTCCTTTAGCTCCCACAGTGCCGTGATCGCGCAGAGTTAACGCACACTCACGAACAAACGCGCTTAAGGGCACACACCCGCAAAGCAGAAGTAAGAAATCACACATTTTCATCACTAAATTGACCACACAGCAGATGCATGGAACTTCTTATTCTCTATACCTACCTTTTCTATCTTATTTTATCTGTCTCTCAGTGTATGGTTCTGAAACTGTAAAATAAAATGAGAAAACATATCTATCACTATTGTTTTTTTTTTTTCAGGAAAAGCATCATCATCCTGATCAGTTTTTATGTTTTCGTAATTCCAATTTGCTTTTATAACTTCCAACACAAATCCAGGACAATGATTACCCACTTTGAACTGCTATTTGAGGCCCGCAGTCTTGTCGGTATGCTACAACAACTATCCATAAGTAATGGGATATTAAAGTCAATATCTTTTGCTCACATACTTAATGTTCTAATTATTAATGTTAGCAATGATATTCAGGACCCTCCATGAGTAATGGAATGAAGACTAAGGAGCTGTCTATGAAAGAAAAGCAAGCGATTTTGACGCTAAAAGAAAAGATGAACTCAATTAGAACAACATCATAACAGATAACTTCTAAAATATGTAAACCTTTTCTGAAATTATCCCATGAAGATTAAACAAGTTCAATTGCTTTCATTTCCAAAAGCCATTTACAGGAAAAGCAACTTTGCTGAAAGGCTGTATTCCTAATTTGTTCCCAATTCATGAAATTTAGCTTAATTACAACAAGACCTGTTTACATAAAAACCTTCTTTCACTTTCAGCTGTAAAAACAGATTTTTTGATATTTTAATTATATAAAAAAGTGATTTAGATGTTACAATGACTCCCTACACTATCCACTGCTTGTTTATTAATTCGAACAGAAAACTTCTAGAATTTTAAGGAAATTACCAAGCTATTTTGACTGCTGTCGTCTGCCTTGCCTTGTTTAGGGGGAAATAATTGTGCGTGTCAGTGAGGCTGATTGAAAAGTGGGAGGGTGACACTTTCTGAACAGAAGCCAGTGCCCCTACTGTTGACCAATAAAAATCCTGCATTTTAGGATGAGCTTATACACCCACATAATTTCTGGTGAGTAAATGTGAAGTAGTTTTATTGCTGCAGATCTAATATGGACATTTTCTGAAATAACAATGTAACAATTCTACATAAAGCCCCTTTCTTTACCCATTTCATCTTTAGAAAGTTTTGCAAATCCGGGCCACTAATGTCCATGTCTCTCTGTTTCTTTTTCTGCTTGTACAGTACAAGGCTATTTCAAATTCTCTCCCTGTCTGATTCTATTGCTCACCCTCCTACACTCACATCTCTCTTTCTCACTGTCTCCATCTCCATTCACCACTCATTTTCTGTCTGAGTCAGATTCAGTAGTTCACCTCCAGGTCGGCTGGTGTCTTAGTCAAACCGAAACTCTTCGTGTGGGCAAAAGGGTAGGCCTACCACAGCTCTAAACTCAACTGAAAATGGAGCATTCTTTTCAACAGCGGCTCACACAAAGAAATGTATGGCACAGCTGTGTACTGTCACATGTGCTCTTTATCAAAAGAAAATATGAATAGAGCTTCAGGAACAATGTTATTATTTAACATTAGTGTGAGGAGCAGTGGTCATGTGGATGATGTGCCCCCATGCCGTACAAACCCAGATAGTATACCCTTATACATGTGTTGCGGTTCCACGAGAACACTAGCATTTCGGCTTGGTGGGAGATAAAGTGTCCCGAGGCGCGCGCATTCAGCAGTGGATGCATCAGTTCAGAGGTCACAGGACTACGTGTCAGCTCATTAAAACAATTAGGACCACAACAACTGTTGTGGTCCTAATGTCGTCGAATGTCATCAAACATTTTTGTAACAGATGTCTCTTTCCAACTGCAGGTGCATAGTGCCCTGCTTGGAAAAAAAAAACTAACCAGGGTAACATCTAAGGAACAGCGGGCCTCTCTAGCCTCAGCTAAGTTCTGCGTTCATGATTCGACAAGAAGAAAGGGACTGGGCAAAAGTGGAATTCATGGGAGAAACATTAGTGCTCGTCTCAGTTTACAGACGAGACAAAAGTGGAACTTTTTGGAAAACATGGGTTCCGTTATGTCTGGCGTAAAGCAAACACGGCACTTTAAAATAAGAACATCATTCCAAAAAACATGGTGGTGGTAGTGTGATAGTGTGGGGATGCTTTGCCTCATGGCCTGGAAGACTTGACATCATTGAAGTAACCATGAATTCTGCTCTCTACCAGACAATTCTGAAGGAGAATGTCTGGTCATCAGTCCGAGATCTAAAGCTGAAGCATAACTGGGTTATGCAGCAGGACAATGGTCTCAAAAGAATGGTCTCAGATGTCTCAAAAGAAACAAAATTAAGGCTTTGAAGTGGCCTAGTCAAAGTCCTGACTTGAACCCCATCGATACGCTAGGCAGGACCTTAAACAAGCCTCCTATGTCGCTGAATTAAAGCAATTCTGCAAAGAACAGTGGACCAAGATTCCTCTAAAGCGATGGGAAAGACTGATCGCCGATTATAGGAAGCGATTGGTTGAAGTTGATGCTGCTAAAGCTGGTGCAAGCAGTTATAAGTTCAGGAGGGCAATCACTTTTTCACACAGGTGTTGGAAAACAGTTTTCCTTAAATATTGTTTCAACACCTACTTTTGTGTTTACTCAAGTTCTCTTTGTCACAGTTTGGCGTAGGCAGGACACGAGGCACAGAGCTGTAGAACATCCTTTTAATGTCTTTTTCAGAAACAAAAAAACAAGAGGAGCGTTTAACCGTGGACTGAAGGGCAGCAAACACAAAGCTATCTCCAAACAATCACCAAGAAACTGAAAGGAGAACTAAAGCAACTTAAATAGGATCCTCAATCAGAGGCAATAGGGAGCAGCTGCCTCTGATTGGGGATAATGATACATGAGCGCAGAGATGCCAAGAGGCACCTCTTCAGTCAGGCCCTGTCTGTGTCCTCCAGGCACATAGAGATGCCTAGTGGCACCCCAGCCAGGACCTGACACTCTTCATCTTATATTACATTTTGTAGAAAGATCTGACACCATTCCTATTATTTTTTCACGGCACTGTAAATGACAACGGTTAAGAAAAATAGACCTAGGCCCAAGGGGAGAAAAGTGTAACAAATGATTAGAGATTATACTGTGCTGATCTAATCTATGTAATTCTGTGATTATACTACAAATGTCTAGATGAGAAATATATCTACTTTCACCCTTATATGCAAGTTAAATGGACTAAAATGCCCTTCCTACCATTTACCATGCATTCACATTTACTCCACTCTGATCGTGAGTGTCAAGGTCTGATTGCAGTCATTTGTCACTGTAGATGACAAAGGCCTGGGCTTTGATTTACAGACTACAGCTACAATGCACTCATGTCCATGAAAGACGCTCTTCCACCCGGTATCTATAACAGATGTGAAAGGCGTTGCTGAGAAGGTGTTCTACAGAGGTATCCAGTAAATCCAGAATTACAGAATTAGGAGTGGGCTTGCATCTCGCACAACCGACTACAAATACACAAACAGACATATGTAAGGGCATGCGTGGGTTAGACAGAGCGTTGTGAGTCAGAGGTAATTGAAGGCATGAAACCTAGAATTAGATATCCTTTCACAATGAAGATCGAAAACACAAGAAAACACATTCAAATACAATCTCACACAATAGCCTCGAGACAGCAACTCGGGCGAGACATCAGGAAAATGCACATGCACAAATATAAACAGACACGTCTGCACAACAAAACAAATATTATGTTCATGCGAGAACAGACAATAGAAGATTGTGTAAACCAATGCACACCAAGCATAAGGAAAACAGTTTGTTGCGAATGCTGGCATAACACGCATATGTTTTTTGTTTTTAGAAGGACTAATCTATTCCCCTTTCTTCGTGCCTTCCAGTCTCTGGAGTGAAATGTGTAATTTAATGTAGCAGGTGTAAAAGAAAAGCCTGAGCAGGGCTTTAACAAACCGGAAGCATCTGTTCATTAAGCTTCACCTCCATTTCCTCTCTTTTTTCTGAAAACCGGAAGCTTCCGGAAGTTTCTGAAAGCTGCAGTAAGGCTGTAGATACGGAAGAGAATCTGGGATAGGCTGCCAAGAGTGTTGGGCTGCCAGAAAGACTGCAAATCTTGTTCTTTCACTCTCTCACTCTCTTTTGGTCTCTCACCTCTCTTCCAGATGACGTAGGTGTTCCCTCTGTTCCGCCAGATGAGCACTGGCCTGTTGGAGTTCGTTTTTTAGGATCCTCTCTCCTTCCTCCCTCCTCTTTTCATACCCTTCTTTCAGTACTCTCCATCTCTCCTCGCTCCTCTTTTCCAGCTGTTCTCTCAAGTCTCTCTCTCTCTCCTCGCTCCTCCTTTCCAGTTCTTGTCTCTGGGTCTTTACCTTCACTGTTGCTCTTCTTTCCAGCTCTTCTCTCAGGAATCTCTCTCTCTCTTCAGTTGTCGTTTTCAGCTCTTCTTTCAGGGCTCGCTGTTTCTCTTGAGCAACTCTCTGGAGCTCCTTTCTCAGGGCCATCTCCCACTCCTGTCTGCCCCGTTCAAGCAGCTCTCTTTGGACTTTCTCTCTCTGTGCGCTCCCTCTCTGGTTCTGGAGATCTCTCTCCACCTGGGTTAGTCTTTCCTGGAGGAGCTGGAACTCGTGGAGGATGAGGTAACTCACTCCGCAGTACTGACACACAGTCTCCGACCTGTCCATCTGGAAACAATAGACAAAAAATCAAACAGTCAATCAAATAGTCAAACTACAAATGTAATTTGAACCGCTACTAACTCTGACCGCTCTTGGCCCAATTATTACACGTTCACCTACATGTTTTTCTTCTGTAGTAGCTTGCCTTTTTTATAGTGTTCTGAAATTAATATCTACCTTAATAGCTAAACTTTTGTCACCACAACCACCAAATATTTTCATAGTTTCTACTGCTCTCAGATACATTACCATGATTGATAAATCCGAACAGAACCATGGAAACGAACTGTATTTGTTTTGACGCATTTAAAAAAATATGATGGGGTAGCTTGGATACCCTTCTCTTTAAACCCAAGTCTTTAAATAGCTTCTTAATCTCAACTGTAGAGAGGATATACTAAAGTAGAGACAGGCTACTAGATTCAGCCACAGGCTGTTATTTGTCAAATCAGATCGTTGGGGTTTGGAACATAATTATAATAATTTGCACACTGCAATTAAAACCACAACTAAGCCCTAAAGAGATTGTACTTAAAAATAATACTATTTATGTCTTTACAGTGGTCAGATAAGTCTTTTTGTTTATTGAGGGGAAAATTTGGGAACAGATTCTCTAAATTCATCAGATATCCCTATGCACACTACAACAATTTGATTGAGATTCACTGATATTAACAAGACATGGCTAATTTTGGAAAATTCATGTTAGCTAACTAGTTAGTAATCCAGCAACCATAGCTATTTTTTGGTGGAACGCAGTCAACATTGTATGCTGCACTGTTTAGCAGCATTCCTAACCCTACTTCCTTTTGTTTAACATGAGGTTGGACACGCTGGTTCACATAGCCTACACGGTTAGCTACTTTTCATGACTATCAAACTCAATAAATGCAGTCCATTAGTCTAAAAAACACCAAAGCTTCAGAATGCAAATAACAGAATGAATGTTGATTATGGAATGTTGTGTACATTGAATTTGAGATAACTTGCGTCGGCTTTAACTTGGTCCCTGGCTTGCACTAGCAACGGCATCCTGAAAAAAATGACCAGATACTGCCGTCATATGTAATGTAACTTGGATTGATTAAGTCATCCGTGTGACTACAGACCTTCTATTGAAATCAAACTCAATGAAGTTCATGAAAACAACAAGATAAGTTGCACCACCCTCTGCGGGACCCCTGGTCTAATCCATGAGAATGACTTGAATCCTGGCCTTCCAGTCTCACAGCTAACGGCAAGGCAGTTGCTTTATAGTCGCATCATTCAGGGGCCCCTTTTACTTTAAGAGTGCTATGATACTTTCAAAAAATAGTTACCGGGTGATTTGTAATAGTATTTCCATCTTATGGAAGTGGAAATGCATCAGGTATTAGAGAAATTACAGTAATTGAAATATTCTGTATGTAAAACAACATCATCAGCGCATGCAGCCTAAACCTGACATACAGTAAGTTAAAACATGTAGATGAAATGCAGCGACATAGAACTAAACTTTGTTATTTACAGTCTGGCTATCTTGAGACGAACCATACATGTCAGTGAGCTAAGCAGGTTTCCATTAATATTGCTTCTACTGAAAGACATCCAGTCAATCTCACATGCTCTCACTCAGTCACACCCAACTTAGAACAAGAAGGCTTTATAAAGGGGGAAAGAGAGAGAGAGAAACAACAAGGAGAAAGGAAAAGACAGAGGGAGAAAGGAAAAGTGACAGATAAAGCAGCCAGAGTTCTGACATGTTTTAATGAGAAAGGGCAACATGTGCAGTACAAGAACATTGTAAACATAACCAATGTTGTTTCATACTCTGAACTATTTGCATATTGTTACAACACTGCACATGGCTCATAATATAAAACATGAAATACCTTTACCCTTTGTAAACGTTTGTGTCTAAGGTTTTCACTTCAGATATACTTATCTTTCTTATTGTCCACTTGCTCTGGCCTTGTAAATAAATATTTTCCACGCCAATGAAGCCTTGAAATTGAAATAAAAGGGAGAAACAGAGAGTGAGAGAGAGGGAGATGGAGGGAGTGGGGCAACAAGAGAGCTCAGAGATGTGATGTGACAATAGGACTGCATTGTGTGTTTTCTCCTCTCTATTTGGTCTTTGACAAAAGACTGATTTGTGAGCTCACCTATTACTGTCCCTCTAGCGAAATATGTTTTTAAGAGCTCAGAAACTGCCCCAGCTGCTATTTCTGAGGGCCTTTTGGTTGTTATTGTTGTTCACGCTTCTCACAGCTTAAGAGGATCTGGCTGGATCAGATAATAAACTAAACCCAGAGGTTTCCCGTTCGCTGACAGATGATGTTCTAGTGACATTCAGACATTCCATTTGTCTTTTAGGCAGAGGTTTGTAAACAAGGCAACGTGATGCCCAGTAATGCGGAGGGCTGGCTTGGTGACAGTGAATGGGCGGTTTGTTCTCTACTGGGTCGATGCCCTGTACTCTCAGAGTGATTCAGGAGAGAGACACATAAAGCCCCTACTTTTAGAGCATGCCTCCAAATATATACATAACATCTTTTTGGCCACAAACCCTCCCCCTCCCCAGCCCCAGTCAGTCTGTCTTCATCCACGTCTGAAAGTCAGGTCAAATGACGGGGACCTATCTACCTATTTGAAAACCAGGGTTAAGGATTTGGGTTAGGTTTAAGGCTTTGGATTTGGGTTAGGTTTAAGGCTTTGGATTTGGGTTAGGTTTATAGTTATTTGTGATTATGGCCTTGTGGCAACAACTCCACAGCAGGTGTGGGAGATTCCAAGATCAATGATGATGATGCATATCAAGCCAAGACACTCTGATTCTAATCTCTCTGTTCACTCAAACAGTATGTTTCCCATTCAAGCCCGCCCAGTAGCATAAGGCTAGGTCCTATCTGTCCTTGGAAAATCCCTTTGGGCCAGAGGCAGAGGGCTGGGTCCTGCCAGCATGTGGTGATAATGGTGTGTGAGGCGAGTGCTCCCTTGGTTAAGAACAGCTGTTCTTATGTAGTGTCATTACGGTTATGAATGAATTCTGTCAAAGCATTAGTTTGCATGAATTGAAAACACGGTAATTACGAATTTAAAAAAATAACACAACTGAGCTTACATGCACCCGACTAGATTTGGCAGCCCTGTCCGATGGCTATGACCCAGTCTGTCCAGCAAATAACCACAAGGATAATGAAAAGGTAAATTTAAGGAAAAAAATGCACTTTTCGGCTTAGGTTTAGGGTTACAAATTGTGGTTAGGTTTAGGGTTACGGTCAGTGTCAGGTTAAAGGTTAAGCTATGGGTTTTGGTAAAATGGAATTCCTAATATCAAACAGGTTTGAAGTCTGAACAAAGATAGTTCAACCTAAAATCTGTGTGTGTTTTTGTGTCTTCATGTATAAGAGAAAGAGAGAGTGTGTGTTAGTGTGTGCGTGCATAATCGCATGAGTGGGGTTTTGGGATTTTTGATTTCGTGCAAATGTCCACATGCTTCCTGGAGGCTCAGAGAGAGAGGGGATTGTGGAGTGCAGACGGGATCGGCTGGGTGTGTGCATATGTATGTGTGTGTGGGTGTGTATGTGAAAGCCAGTCAATGTGAGTATCTCCATGTGAGCCTGTCCGTGTGTGTTTGCGTGCGTGTCTGAGGGGGCAGGCGGGGTGTTCAGTCAGGCCATGGTTGAAACAGGGTCAAGCCCTCAGGTCAGCCTAGGCCTTTGTATAACGCTCTCTTGTTTTCTTCCACAACCACTCACACAGATCCCCCCCACACACACACAACAACGCCACATTTGCTTTACCATCTTTGTGGGGACCCCAAAAAATATTCCCATTCAAAAAAACTGTTTTCCTGGCACCTAACCTTAACATAACCTTAACCCTAACTCTAATCCTAAATCTTAGCAGCAACCCCTAACTAAATCCAACCCCGACACCAAATCCTAACTTTAACTCTTACCTAAGCCCTAAAATAACCCCTTCACTCATGGCAACTGGCAAAATGTTGTGATCACCCAGAAGGTGATATTTTCCTTGTGTTATTTTCCCAGTTGGTATTGTTGGTCCCCAAAAATATAATACTTACATACATAGTACACACACACACAGGGGCCCTGGGGATGGTGTCTTCCACCAGTGTGTCTGGTGATCCCGTGATAAAGCTGGCCCCTGTGGGAAGACCCTTAGCCTTTGGCACTGATCCGCCTCCCACACACACACACACACACTTCAACCCTTCCCCTGGCCAAAACAAATTAGAATCACGCGAGGGAGAGGAAGAATGAAGGAATAAATAAAATAGGAGAACAAACCAAACAAAGAAAGATAGAGAGACCGTCAGACAGACAGACAGACAGAGAGACCAAAGAAACAGGCTCTGCGGTTCGTTCTGAAATGCCAACAGCCAATGAGATTGGTTGTTTCTCAAGCTCCCTACAGACAAATTGTCCCTGCCTGTCCTCTATATGGCTAGCCTACACATTCTATATGGCTAGCCAACGCATTCTTGCATGTTTAGCTCTCCATGTCTCCTATATTATATGAGTCCATTCTTTGTGTGATGTTATATATTTTACTGCATTCAATGTGAATACTAGTCAATGTGTCACTGTATACAGTTCCTTCAGAAAGAATTCCAACGCCTCCAGATTTTTTGCCATCAATCTACACACAATACCCCAAAATATAACAAAAGCACTTTTTAAGAAATGTTTGCCAATTAATTAATACTTAAAAACTGAAATATCTTACATAAATATTCAGACCCTTTTCCATTACACTATAAATTTGATCTCACATGCATCCTGTGTCCTTTAATCATCATTGAGATGTCTCTAGAACTGTATTGGAGTCCATCTGTGGCAAATTCAATTGATTGGACATATAGATATGCACACACCTGTCTATATAAGGTCCAACATTTCACAGTGCATGTCAGCCCATGAAGTTCAAGGAATTCTCTCTAGGCGTCTTGGACAACCATATCTGGAGCACTATATAAAGCAGACCTTTTTGGTAGAAGCTAGATGGAAGCCACTCCTGAATAAAAAACATGAGATGCCGTTTGGAGTTTGCCAAAAGACCCTTGACTGTGTGAAGAAAAAGATGCTATGGTCAAATTTGACCCAAATCAAACTATTAGGCCCGTATGCAACACACTATGTCTGATGAAAACAAGGTAATGCTCATCACCTGGCTAATACCATCCCTACAGTGAAGCACGGTGGTGGGAGCATCATGCTATGGGGACGCTTCCCAATGGCAGGGACAGGGAGACTGGTCAGGATTGACAGAAGAATGAATCAAGCAAATACAGACAGGTGCTTGAAGAAAACCTTTTCCAGAGCTCACAAGTCCTCAGACAGAGGCGAACACTCATCTTTCAGCATGACAATGACCTAAAGCACATAGCCAAAATAATCCTTGAGTGGCTTTGGCAAAATCTGTTAATGTCCTTGAATGGCCCAGCTGAAGTCAGGATTTGAACCCCATTGAACATCTGTGTATCATATTACCTCTGAACCTGCAAAAGGCTGCACATTGTCCGTTAGAATGTAGAAAATGGCATGTGTCTGAAAAAGTTAGGCCAGGACCTATCAAAATCAGTCTTCAGCTATGACACATTTTCTTTATGTCGTTTTACCTATGTATGCTTTATAATGCCTAACTCAAAGGTTTCTGGGACCAATCAGAGGGAACCCATTGGTTTATGGGACCAATCAGAGAGTACAGGTCAGTTTCTGGGATCAATCAGATGGAACCCATCAATTTCTGCGACCAATCAGAGGCAATCAATCCATTTCTGGGACTAATCAGAGAGAACGCATATGTTTCTGGGACCAATCAGATGGAACTCACAAGATTATGGGACCAGTCAGAGGGAATCCATCAGTTTCTGGTATCAATGAAATAGTCGATATTTACAAACAGGCAGTCCTCAGAAAGGTATTCAGATCCAGACTCCTTGCAAAAAAGAAACAAAAGTATATGGGTGTAGCTTAGTGTCTTAGTGAAGCAAGGAGTTTGGGTAGCCAAGCAACCAAAGAATGTTTCTGCTTTTTGGAGCCATAGAGCCCTTTTCGGTTCTTCATGGAATGTTTACAAAGAATCGGTCTATAAGGCACCCTTTTTGTAATCTCAAAAAGTTTGTTGTATAACCTTTAGATGAACTATCCTGGGTTTTCCAATCTGGGCAGCCATATTTTACTGTTAAAATAGTAAAAACACCATGGGTACCATCATTTTGAATCATGTCAGCTATCTCTAGAACAGCTGGGGTCCCTGAGGAGATAACTAAAACCCGCTGATGGATTTAGTCATTCTCAATTGACACAAGGCCATACTTTCAGAAGACAACGTCTCTGGCCACAGTCATCTATGAAACATAAAACTGCATAACACAACAAACTAGATCCACTGGAATGACAATCTCGCAAGAACAAAAAAGGCTGTGAAAATGTCCCAAAATGTTATAACGCTGTCTGCCCAACATTTCAATGATCACTAAAAGTGCAGAGAGACTCTTTTTGCGAATTGCAAAGAACAAGTGACAACCCCCATACAGTGGCACCACAACCCCCATACAACTGTCACCCTTGAGTAACTCTCTTTATTTATAACCTAACATACAGTCCACAGAGCTACTGTCAGTGTTAGCACACACTGCTAGTTAGCAGCCCAATATCCAGTTAATGGTGTTGCGCCTGACTATGAAATCCAAGATTTGATCAGACATCACTCCAGGCCTCTGTATCTCTATTGTTTCTGCCACTGAGATCCCAGTGCACAACGCATGGGCTATCACACCTCGTCTAACACGAGTGTTTCGGTAAAGACGGAAGCTTCCCTCCACCACAATTAATTCTTTAAAGCCAGTTCTTGAAAGCTAATCTGTTTAATACTACAACCGCTGTTGAAGAGAAAAGGGAAGGGTGTTACTGGCTGATGGTGTCTCCTGTCAGGATAAGATCCATGATTCATTTACAGGAAACCGTTGTGTGTGTGTGTGTGTGTGTGTGTGTGTGTGTGTGTCCGTGGTCTCATGCACAGGGGGCGGAGACCAAAGCACTTCAGAGACAAAGCACCTAGAGCACCCTCGTCTCTACCCAGCTGCCCCGACCCGTCTGTCTCCTCAAATCCCACTGGCAGAAATGGGTCACTGACACACACGCATCCTTTCTCCCTCACGCACACGGCCCTATACCCCAAATCTGCCTCCACACATCCCGTGCCAGCTCTGTCCCCCGACCCCCCTTAATAAATAAATGTCCTCCCCGTGGCACCCAAACAATCCTCCAGAGGTTAAGCCCTGCCTAACACGGACCCACGGAGCCCCGGCCCTCCTCACCGCTGCACCCTCCTAACATTCCAAACCCGGCACTCCACCAACTCCACGCCCCCAGCATTAACCCCCCCACTCCACCAACTCCACGCCCCCAGCATTAACCCCCCCACCGCCCACCTCTCCGGATGACTGCACATTTAAGTGTAGTTAGAGATTCCATGCGGGGTCACAGGCATTTGGGGGTTATTAGCTGCCCGAAGGATTACGGAGATACACCCATTAAATTTTTCTTTGCGGTTTTGGTCAGCTGGTTTTACTGTGATTAACAATTTCTACACTTGCATTTTCACTCACGGTATCAGAAGTGTGACGGCGCTATGGTGTGATGAGAGCACCTGCTAAATGACCCAAAGGTAAATGTGAAAATCAACACTCGCAAAGCATGCTGGGCTTTGTTATGAGACTTGTCACCAAAACAAGGTCAATAGTAATACCCAGTGTGCTTTGGAATTGTTAATTTTTCCATTTACATTGTGGTCTTTACTAAGCAGTGAATTCAACTGTGGCAGATACACAATGACAGTGGACTTTAGTGGTCCAGCAGTCTCAGCCACCGTCACTAGAGCACATATAAATAAAAATATAGCAACAAAAAAACAACAGCGTACTGCAGTCATAGCGAGTGCAACACTTTTTTGCTACGGTTAATGAGAATTTTAATGCAATGAACATAAACATTCAGAATAGTATTTTGTTTTCAACACGTTTAATTTTTTTATCTTTAAATTATTTACTTGTAACAAACTACTTGTGATAAATGCATCTTTCGCCCTTCTCTCGCTTCCGTTTCTTCCTTCCAATCTCCCTCTGTGAATGTGGACACAACAGATCACACAAGTATTTAAGAAGGGATTAAGCAGTTATTCGATTTTTCCTTTATTCTTAATTTCCCCAAATTACATTTTCGAGGCTGCGTGCGAGAGTATGCATGCAATGTTTGCGTGTGTCTAAGCGAGATGCCGATTCGTGACTGCGGCTTTGTAGATTTTTCACGGACATATAAAGACCCCCCCAGTGCTCAGTGTAGCATGAGCCAACGCAGAGATTCCTCTCATCTGGACCCCACGGCGCCACACATCTCACGAGAAAAAAGGCGAGGGGGGATGACAAGCAGGATGAGAGGGCACACAGCAAACTGGAGGAGCAGGAGGGGAACGGGAGTGGTGGTAATATACAGGACTAGGCTTCGGGGGGGGACACAGCTGAACGTGAAGAGGTGACGGCGGCATAGGGGTGCATAGAGGGGGCACGGCACTGGTCGTGGGGTGGGGGGGTTGGAATACAGAGGAAGAAGTCAGGCGGAGAGTGAAATAGGGAACTGAAGAGGTGTAATGACAAACGGTGGGGGGGGGGTTGAATGTTTGATGCCTGGCTGGGTAACCCTGTTTTCCTGCCTATTTTGCTGCCTAGTTGCGTGGGAGTGGGGAAAGGGCAAAAGCAGGGGAAAATTTCAACTTTGGCTGCATGCGCCCCCCTAAGCTACAGACTGGCAGCAGCTACAGACTGTAAGAGCGGCTACAGACTGTAAGAGCGGCTACAGACTGAAAAACAGTGGATACAGACTGAAAGACAGCAACTATAGATGGTAAGACAGTGGCTACGCACTGAAAGACAGTGGCTGCGCACTGAAAGACAGTGGCTACTGACTGCAACACTGCGGCAACAGACTAAAATAACAGCGGCTACTGAAACACCGACAGCAGCTACTGACTGACAGACAGCGACCGTATCTGTCTTTTACAGTGACCTCACCTACAAAGAGAGAAAGAAATGGAGAAAAGGAGAGTAAGAGAGAGAGAGAGAGAAAGAAACAGAGACACAGGTTACTCTAATTAGAGTGAATACACAACACGTGCACCACTATTATTCCAGCGACCTCCTGAGGTACAAAAAAGGAAAAACGAGGAGTGCGTCTGGTTTTAAACTATCCATTATTTAGCGAGAGAGGGAGCCAGGGGTGGAGGGAGAGAGGGAACCAGGGGTGGAGGGAGAGAGGGAACCAGGGGTGGAGGGAGAGAGGGAACCAGGGGTGGAGGGAGAGAGGGAGGAAGGGGTGGAGGGAGAGAGGGAGGAAGGGGTGGAGGGAGAGAGGGAGGAAGGGGTGGAGGGAGAGAGGGAGGAAGGGGTGGAGGGAGAGAGGGAGGAAGGGCAGGCACCGTGGTGTTGCTCAGTGGGACCTCCTGTGTGTCTCTCTCGTCTCTCTGGAAGGGTTTGCCACGCTCACATGAAAAATGGATTGAGGGAGGGAGGTAGGGAAAAAGGGAGGGAGGGAGAAGACAGATGCACGGAATGACAGGAAAAAAAGAGGGTTGGGGTTCATATCATGCTAGACTGTTTTAGCTCAAGATTTTTTTTAAATGTGGATGTCGATTTTATTGCATTAATTAAAGGCTGGGGTAGCGTCGCAAAAAAAGTAGGAACACCACTGAGTATCGATAACATCTGTACAGTCTATTACATTCTGGTAACATGCAGTCTGTTGGATCTATATAAATACACAAAGGCATATGTTGCATTATGGCTATAGTGAGCAATGTACGCCATAATCAATGTGATCACTGACACCTAGCCTGTCTGTGATCCCGACAGGAATACTGGCCTTGGGCTGGCTTTCAGTCTCTCATCGCAGCCCTTCCGTGCCCTGCGTTTAAACATACCCAGACTCAGAGCAGGGCAGCCTGAGGGTAAAACACAACACGCTATCTAAATGTGCTAGCTTACTAAAGTCCTTCTCAATTATCCATGAGCTACGTTGAAGCATGTGCTGCGCTAACATGCTACTGTACCGGGTCTGAACAAAAACAAGGGCCTTTTAAGAAATTGTGTTATTTTAACTACTCCCCTGGTGTAGCAAGCGCTGGATGGGTTGATTAGTTACGAGCTAAGTGTATCTCTTGGTAATGGTTGAGTGTCTTGCTTTTTTTGCTAAAACTAACTTGCTGCTGGTGGAGAGAAACTTCAAAAGGAAGAGACACAGTAGGCCTATTCATATTGACCAATGTTATTGGGACCACATTTAAATTGAAATAATAATGTAGCTTTTCTATTCTCATATGGGAGTGTATTGTATTGGGACAACAAAGCTCAACAAGAGGCACAACAAGTGCACGGCATACACAGTGGCATGCCCTCGTCTTGATCTGAGCAAAAGTACTAGTTGGCTAGCAAAATGTGAATGCTAAGCAAGCTAACATAGCTGAGCCAGTCATTCAAACTTAATACGAATTCAAATGAAATTGGGATTACACTAAGTGCAGCCCACACTGATGTCCCACCAATGCGTCACAAAAAGCTAGCTAGCTATTGCTGCTCATTTAGCTAAAATGAGTTTTCACATAGCAGGTTCTTCATGCTGGTTTCCAATAACAGTTGCTTCTATTTTGCAGCAGTATGTTTACAACCTGAAGCAAGATTTGAAAGTCATTTGTTTCAGAAAAAGCACAGTAAGCTAGCACAATTTTCTGTCTAGTTATAATGTCAAAAACAGTTAAGCTTCTCTGGTGAATGTCGATGTCTGTTCATACATGGGGCCAGTAGCGTGTATGACTTCTGAACCCGCGTACTGAAGTAAAATTTGTATTTACACTGCTCATATGATTACAATACCCATTTTGGTGTAGCAACATAATTGTAGACACTGCAGCGATTGATTGAGGATATCTCTGGCGAATAGGTTACACATTACCTCAGCAACAATTTTTTTTATTTGTCGTTACGGTCCTACATCGTGGTAGCATAACTCTGAACAGTCAGTGTCAAGATATGTTTTGAAGCACATCCAATGGAATTCTGGTTCTTACCACACACCTCGCTCAACCAGGAAGTCTAGATTGAAATCCTTACTCATCGGAGGGAACATCTCCGGCTTTCTATGGCCCAATCCCAATGTCTACACTCACAGACTCACAGACTTTGAAGCGCGTTCTCGCTAAGTCTGTGAGGGCTTAGGGCTGTCCCACTGTCAAATTGTCAAGTGCGCAAGGGCTCTTGCACATTTTGACCCCTTTATGCACCCTTTTCATAAGTCTGCATTTCTGCAGAGTTTGCCTGAGGGAATTGCCCACAGTTCATTGCGTTGTGACGTGAAACACAGGGGTTACCAGGGGAAGCCCGGATGCGAGAGAAAAATCCCAGAAAACCCGATTTACAAGAGAAGAAGAACGGTAAACTGCGCTACATTAACAAGGATTTAAGATGGCACATAGAACACATGAAATCAGAGGAATGTAATCACCTTATTACACACCTAGTATATTCAACTATTTTAGTTTTTGCTTAACAATGATGTTTTGACCAAAAATAGTACATTGATTATTGACAAATATAGATTGTTATTGTCAGTTACCTCTTGTCCACTCTGTAGGGCAAGAGCCTGTAAGACATATAAATCAGGCAGTCGGTCTAGCAAGTGCCTTGGCCGCGAAGAAAGTAAAAAACATAAAATAAAAAGTCCCGAACCCGCAATAGTGTGCAACATGTTTCAGTGTTGTCAAGGTAACATAATAAAGTCGCAAAGTGCTGTCCCATTATTATTTATAGCAATTAGAGCCCTTGCAGCCTCTTGCACTCAATCACTTACCAGGTGACGTCAGTTAAGTATGTGAGGGTTCAGGGCTTAGGGTTTAGTGGGGACATTGGGATTGGGCCTACTTCTACTGATTGAGCTCACAGGTTATGAGGACTGGATAGAGTGCAGCGAGGCAGCCATATTTTATTACTAAACCCCAAACCCAGACAGAGCTGGGCAATTGCAATGCGCTCTCTGGGAAACTGGGCTAATCCAGAAGCAGGATTCAAACACTGGTCTCGTAAATAAATAGCTAACAGTAATGCAGCATATTAAAAAGTATTGCTGTCACAGATCTTGTGAAGTCTTGTTAGTCTTGATTAACGCCTGCAATATGAAGCAAGAGAAAGTAAGAAGTCTTCTCTGCTCCGTTCATCCTGCTCCAAACTATTACAACTGGAAAACTGTAGCAGGCCTCAATAGGTAAGTGTATGTATGTGTGTGTGAGTGTCTGAGATGAACATCTATTGTCATAGGGATTGCTTGGCAGACTGCTGCTGTCCAAAATGCAACAAAAAGTACTACACTGCAACAGCACAAGTTCCGTTCTACAACAGGAGCCGTCTGGGATTTATCAAAGTTTATTATAGCCCCACAAATGGTTTAATGAACAGCATGCAAACAAGGCGATTAGCAATGCAATTAGCTCATTTGCTTAAAGTTGATCCTGATTCATTTCGAAGCAGCCGTGTCATTTCAAATGAAACAATAATAAAAAAAAATAGGCATCCCGAATAGATCGGCCTATCACTTTGAGAAAGAAAATGGGATTTCTGGAAGTGAAGCCACCATAAGCTCAGAGCAGATCTTAGAGCCGTAGCGGTTTCAGAGCAGCGTGCCGTGCAGCAGTCTCTCTCCCAGCAGACAGCCATTAAACTGCCGTGCAGACCCCCACGTCCCCAGGCTTAACAGCACTTAAATGGGCATGTTGTTTCACGTCTTATTATCACTACATTTATTCCCAATGTTGTCAGTTCAGCTTTTGTTGTTTTGCTGTTTTTCCTTTCTCGTCTCTCTCTCAAACAAATGAACCTGAAGGGGTCTCCACAGGGGTCTAAGCCTAGAACATCCAGTGTTTTACAAGCTGATTGAAATCTGAGTGTGTGTAAGAGGGGGGTGCATACAGAGAGAGAGATAGAGAGAGAAACAGAGAGTAAAAGACACCGAGAAGGACAGAGAGCAAAGAATAACGAAGAAAGAGACAGAGAGAGAAAAAAAGAAGGGAGGGACTGAGTGCACAGAGACAGAGAAAGAAAGAAAGAAAGACGGAGGGTACAGAGAGAGAGGTGGAACTCGGCCATAAAATTGCACGATTAAAACCGGATAACTCAGTTTACCAGAGCCTCTTCTTTGTGTAGTGAGGGCTGGGGGGTTAGCTATCAGTGGGCACGAAATGGCTGTTCTCACACCCTGGTGGGGGTCCATTGTTGTTCACAGCTACCTCTCTCTCTGAGAACATCCGGAAATTACCAGCGAGCCAGAGACACAAAGAGAGCGCTGCACGCACACACACATACACACACACACATACACACAGACAAAGAGAGTGTGGCACACACAAACGCACAGAAAGAGAGCACAGGCTACACAGGGCTGTGAAGTGGACAGCGTTAACAATGGGAATCACTCCAGAAGGAAGGGAATGTGACCAAATGTGTGCGTGTGTTTGTGTGTGTTTGTGTGTGTGTGTGTGTGTGTGTCTGCTTGTGTGTGTGTGTGCTTGTGTGTGTGTGATGCTACGAGCCTGCAATAAAAGGGCTGTGAAACTGGCGCAGTGTAAAATACCTGTTGTATTTCTTCTGGAAGGGGGTAGAAGGGAGCGTGAAGCGGGACCATCCTGTTCTCCTCTCTGTCTGCAGCCTCACTCTCTCTTTCCCCTGTGATACGGAGCCAAATACATCAACATGCAAATACTCCCTGGGAGACAACCGGTGTATTACTATAATAGAATAAAAATGTCAAATGACTCAAATGTGTGATAGAACTACTGGGGGGTTTTGAAACAGTTGCACAGATGAGTAGGATTCAAGGCTCACACAAAAAGGTAGTTGAATGACAAAAAGGTGGAAGTCCTTTGGGAAGGGCATAGAGATATTAGTTCTTTAATGTCCTCCACAGCACAGCATCCTCCGTTCATTATAGGGTCTTTGTCATTCTAAAGCAAATGACACTCTCAGTGGGCCCCAGTATGTTGTGGCCTTTATTTGACCTTCACGTTAACACAGGGAGTCCCATAGGGAGTCAATTTCGCAAGGGAGCCCTGGATCTTACAGCTAGGTAACAAACGATGTAGGAAATACACAAGATGAAAGTGGTGAATGCAGGAGCTGTGAGGTTAAACCCGGTGGTGCGATGCTGACCGTATTAAACCCATTTTGCCGTGCCACGTTAAAATTTGCCACTTTGAACTTTAATAGATTGATTTCTCAGGGTTTAATCTATAGGCCGGCACCGAAGGGACTGTCACACAGGCAACAAAGGTCATCTGAGGACAGGATACAGAGCTAGCTGTAGTGCCTTTTTATGGACCGATACACAGTCAGCCACCAACAACAGTGTTGGCAGAAGAAAAACAAATGTTCCCCACTTTCGGTGATTCGATATCATCCAAATCCGGATACGGAAACTCCAATCGGGGCATTTCATTTACATCTGCTACGTTCAGTGAATGAGGATCATTTTCCACTTCCTGAATCCTAACTTTGGCCATTAGTTGAGAAACGCAAAGCAGGAGGCTCAGGCGGTCGCCCCTGTCTGTGGAGAGACATATGCCCTCACAGACTATCAGGAGGAACTGGAGTGAAAGGGCACGCGGGTGTGCAGGTCACACACACACACATATACACACACAGACGAGATAGCCAAACACAGAGACCCTCTATGTAGTCTCGCCTGCCTCCTTGGCCTGGAACGCAGTAGGAGATGTAGGTCCTCATTTATATGCTTACACAAGAGAAGATAAATGAGTCACGCTTTCCGAAATGAGGCACCCTGTCAGACTGATTCAGACCTGAGAGCCTTTTTTGCGTGACAACAGCTCCCCTGTAACATTTTGGCCAGACGTGATTGAACCATTAATCGTTCTAATGTGAGTGGCAAGCTGTTCGGGAATTCCGCATGAACACAAGCGTGAGAGAAATGCAAGCAGTCTCTCTCTAACACACACACACACACACCCACACATATTCATGTTTTCTACCCTATTCTTGTGTGGGGACCCCAAACTTTTTTCACATGTAAAATTCGTATTTCCCTAAATCTAAACGTCACTGTAAATTCTAACCATTAATCCCAAATGTAACTGCTACTTTAGCCTAACCCCTAAGCAGAAATAAATGAATTATCGTTTTTTTCCTTAAGGGGACTGAAACTCCCCATAATGAAATACGCGCTCGGAGAACCAGGGTCAGTAGTAGGTAAAGTTTTGAGCTGAAATGTGGCTATCACACACATCCAGCTCATGGGAGCATCACTGCATGGCTTTTTGACGAACCGCCAGTCGTACTTCTTCAAACCGTTTGAAGAAGTACGGTTCTTCGTAACCGTACTTCTTCAAACGTTGTTTTTGTTGGAGGCAAACTTAAGCTACCGTAATTTACACCACCACCCCTCCCCCAACACACATTTGTTGTTGTCTCTGTTCTTTCACACAAGCTAAAAAAAAGCTATTTCAATTGGATTTATAATTGATCTAACAATCAATATCAGCAATGAGTAACACAATAAGCCTTTACCTACCCATTGCGTTAATGTTCTTGAAACGTTCTCAGCTCTTTTCCACCTGCGTGCAAGGGCAGTAAAAGACCCAAGCTTTCACAATCACTATGGATACCGCGCCAGTTTTTACGCAGAACACGCAGAGCCATGAAGGAAGTCAATATCTTAAGTCTGTAGCCTGACAGGGATGTTGTTAATGATGTTGAACACATCATTTTAAAACGGGAGCAAACTGAACAAAACGCGGAGGTCTAGGAAAAAAGTATCGTATCACTTGCAAAACGTTTTGTTTGCCACAGACTTGCCTAAAGGAAAAACACCCTTGATGTCGTGCAGGCAGACGGCAGAAAACACGCTTCACAACAAGATCAGCAAAGCTTGTGATTCGCTTTGCACACTGGTTTGTCTGTGCGTTTAAATCAACGCCTCAGAAATAATCTAGAACGTCCAGTCAGTCGCGTTGAACATTTCTCACCTCTATTTTCCACGATATTACTGGGGTAATCATTTAAACTTAAGACAACGCACACTTTGTACATTTATTTAGATAGACTTTGGTTTTCTGTCTGTTATCATTGGTCTAATTTCATTATCTCTGACCCTGTTTAGTCATAATGCGCTCTGCTGAGTTCAGTCAGTGAATAAGCTATATGCTCTGTATCTGTGTCGTGCTTTTTACCACTCGCCTTTCGCTACCAGGCAAGTCTACCTTCGTGTCGCTTTATCCGATAAAACTGCGCGAAGGATGGTTTCAGACAGAAAATCCTCGAAGCGCGCGACCTTTCGTGCCTCTGGACCCATTAAACCGAAGACGCACGCGATTAAAGGGAGGGAGGGAATCCACAGGGAATAGAATAGAATAGAATGCAATCCTCTCTCCACTGGCACTATTCTGTCTTTTCTTTATGTTTTCGTTTGGTTCACTCACTCACAAACGCACTCAGTCCATTCTCAAAAATAACCGGGAACGAACAATCTAATTAAATAATTACAACACCATAATATTAATTATGATACATTATGAACTATCGCTTAAGCATCATGCATTAGGACAGAATACTAGGGTAATAACTTAATCTGCAATCGTATTTGAACATAGCCTACCGTGGTAAAAGGCTATATTCAAAATGTGTTTAATTGTGCTGTTCTGATCTACATAGCCACGGCAAATTAAGCTAATTTGAAAGGTGTAGCCAGTAGTGATTTAGGGCACAGTGCCTGGGGGACTTTAAAGCTTGGCTCTTTTTCATTCAGTCTGTTTCCAGCACGCTATGCTTTGTGTGTGATTGTATAATGTAAATAGAGAATCGTGCTGTTTGTGTGCTTGTGTGTCAGAGAGTGAGGTGTGTTTCTGTCTGTGTGTTTTTGTCAGAGAGAGAGAAAAAGGGGCTTTGTATATTTGGTTTTGGCATAAAATTCTAAAATTACTATTACACTTGACAGACTGCTTGACAGGTTGACAGACCTTTCACTTTGCCCCATGTTTGACCCCCCCCCAAGCTACCTATATCCTTAAAGTATAAAATGTTGATTTGGAGGGATAAATGTTTAAATAATTTGATGTTCAAATGTCTGCGTGAACTCAGGAAGCATGTGGAAATGTTTAAACATTCCAAAAGCACAGCTAGGCTACAGGTCAATTGTCTACAATAAAATACAAATGTTATATGAAAAAATGATTGGCCTCACCACTAATCTAATAAAAATGATATTATTTGGCTACTGACATACTTCTATTGAGAACATCTATAGGGCAGGAAGGAGACCCCGTATCTTCTCTGAGAAACACTGCAAAATTCTTCCTCAAAAGTAATTTAAAAAACTTGAAGTAAAAAAACGCTTGAATCAAGCAAACAAAATTACTAAATGGGTAATAACATTGTACTTGAAACAACACAGAAAATTCGGAAAACAAACTGGATGGTCTAATTCAGACTACTTGATTATTAAAGTTAGACAATAAGATTTTTTAATTCTCAACTCAGGAGTATCAGCCTTGTTCAGATTTGTAATTTTACCTGAATTAGTTGTGAATTATGTAAAATATTCTCAACCCATTGGAAGAAGATTTTGCTTAATTCATGCTCTTTTTTCCTCATTCAAATATTTATTTTACTTATTTTCTAGGTGTTTATTTATTTTGAAAGATTGCATAATATTAAGACAGGTGACATACATGTACATTTTCATAATGAAGACTTGAACTGCTAACAGGCTTTGCAATTTCATTCCGATGTGGACGGCATTCTTTGAAATGAATGACATTGGCGCATCAAAGTCCTTAGCAATGGTATATTGGCCATATACACTACATTGTCAAATGTTAACATAAAAAAACTTTACCCACTCTGGGTAAAACATATTTTACTTTTGGGAACAGAAAAATGTAGAGTGTTATATATGTTTAATATATGAGAAAATCAGCAGGATGTTGTCCCAGATTCATTTTCCTCTGTAGGCTACTGCCTGGTCACTTGGCTTCATCTCCCTGAGGGGAGTTGAAGTAATGACCCGATGCTTCAGAATTATACATCTGGTGGTCTATCTGGCTCTGTCCATCTGTGATTTCAGCAAACGCAGAATGATCCTCCGCAGCTGTCTGCATGGGAGCACTGCCTGCTGTGTAAGCCCAGTGCATGTGATGTGAGCTTGGTCATGTCAATCAATCTCACTTGGCAGCGAAAACATTTCCCTGACCTCTTAGTCTTTTAAAAACTGGTTAAAGGGCAATTGCGTGACTTTTCCACTCTTACCTTATCTGTTTCGTGAAAGGAGGGATTTAATGTATTCACCTCATCTTCCTCTCACACACGCACACTCTCACTATCTCTTCTCTTTCCACCTCTGTCTGTTTCTTAATAAAACACCTTACAGATAGTGGGTTGTGGTACTCAACCTGACACGGATGTGTTTAACATTTGTCTAGGTCCCTGGGAAGTCAGGAAATGCCTTTAATTATAGTTAATAGTGACAGTGGTAAGGGCTGTCACCATCTTCAACTGGCTATGAGTATCCCCAGTTCAATCCCATTGATAGGCACTCATTTGTATTCTTCATAACTGTAAACCTTGACCTTAATCTAACCTGGAAGGTTGAATTGTTTTTGTTTTAACCCTTAACATTTCCCTTAAACAGTCTGACCTTAACCATGAAAACTCTTTACGGACAAACGTCCTTAACCATGAAAACTCTTAAGTTTACGGACAAACGTTGGAACATTGAAACCAAGTTCTTCAGGCACGTTCTTCAGGATGCAGGGCCACAGAGTATTGTTATGAGCTCTCCTCATTTTAGAAAAGGAAGGGAGGGTAGGACAGAGGATGTCTATCCAGAAGTATTCCTCTGAAATTAGAGGGTATCTCAGACGCCATAGCCTACTGGCTTAGCCTGCTCACGCATTCATTCTCTGCAAAGTGAAGCCGCAGAATGTGATGTACTGCATAACAGAGGGAAGTAAGCTCAGTGGCAAGACAAATGAGGGCACTCTCTTTTAAAAATAAATTGGCCACTAATGTTTGTGAGATTTTTAAATGGAATTTAGGGCAACACACTAAAATATTTCTAACTTTTATACTCCCACCTTGGATGATAACAAATTGACTAAAAATCCTTGAATGGTGTACATTTTCTGTCTCTGTGTTTTTTGCCAAGTATGTCTTATTACAGGGCTATAAATATGAGTGTGTGTGTGTGTGTGTGTGTAGAATTGATTTGCTTGAAAACCGGTGGCGTGACGCTGGTCTTGAAAACCGGTGGCGTGACGCTGGTCTTGCACATCACTGCTCTGTGTTACAAATATGAGTAGCGGATGTCGTGACAGTGCTCGGCCAAATCACTTCAAATAAGAGCGGGATGGCTGATGCAGGCCAGTCACGCAGTAGCCTTGTCAGTCAGGGTCTGAGAGAGAGAGATACAGAGACAGAAAGATACAGAGATACAGTGGCAGAAAGAGAAACAGAGATACTGAGACTGAAAGAGAAAGAGAACACAGAAAGAGAGAGGGAGGGATACATATTTAACAGTGTATGCCTAATCAGTTTACATTAGGGCTTAAGTTTATTCATGTTGATTACCAAGGTCTCACAAGGGATAGTTGAGAGATCAATCGGACACAAACTGTGAATGGAAAAACTAAAAAGGCACCAGATTCGGTCCAATAAAAGAATCGTAACAGATTTGGAAATAGTTTATTATTTACACTTCCTCTGTAGCCTGCCATAAGCTCTTGTCATGTCTGAATTCTTAGCAGAATTAGCAGTAAAGCCATCCGGTGAGTTGGGAGGGCCACAGTCTTGGTGTGTGCCAGGGCATAAAACACAAGGACGTATGTCACAAGGGAGTCACTGCTGATGCGTGATGTGGAACAGCCTCACGTTACAAATCTCCAAGTGTGCCTCATCACCAAAGAATTTAGTTTTCCCAGAAACCCTGAACTGAAACCCCCGGAGTGTCTCGCGCTAGGGCAGCTACCCGTTAACAAGGGCGATACCGTGTTTTTCAGCCCGGCAGACAACTCTGGGCACCGGGGAAGACGACCTATGGAGAGCCCTAGTTACGTGTGTGTAAGACATAATTAATTAAAGCAGATTAGCTCAGACACACTGAAAGACTGAGCTGAGCTTGTCTGGATTGATGACCTATGAGGGGAAAAAAAGTCTCTCACGTCACGCTGCATCAGAATGAAGCCGCGACTAAATGGCGTCTTCATTTGAAGTCGCTGCTGCTGAAACACACATCAGAGCTGTGTGTGGTAGACAAGAGACTTTGGTTGTGCACGAACAGCACTCTAAATTTACCTCCTGACATCAAAGATCTGTGAGGGGGCGCCTGTGGTTTAAAGGAAACAAGTAAGGAGCCTTTGACACTTACTTTTATTACTTAACAGCCAAAGGCTTAAGACAGGGCTCATTACAAAGCTCCTCCTCACCAAAAAAAAAGAAGTGTGTTCCACGTTTTCATTTGATCACACTGGATCTCATAAGATCTTACTGTCATTTCAAGCAACGTAATTACATGGAGCCTATTATCAAGTGATCACATGTAAGTGTAAAAAAAAAAACAGAAAACAGTTTCAGAAGTGAAAATCCTTGTGGAAATGGGATTTTTTTCTAAGGGCCCCTCTGCAAAACTTTTAACAAGCTTTCATCCATTCTTTGGCAGTACAGAAGGGTGGAGTGACTCTCCTACCCCCCATTCTGAAAGGGCTATGTGTGTGTGTGTGTGTGTGTTTCACTGGGCAGAGCTCCAGCCATGTCATCCCAATCGGATCAGTATCAAACGCGCCTGACTGGGTTATCTGAAGGCTGAAGGAGGACCACCCCTGGTTTTGTGTGTGTGGGGGGGTGAATACAATGTCGCTCCTCTGCTGAAACAGAGGGAGGGTGTCTGTCTATCTACAATCAGGCCTGGCCTCCAATCCAATAACTAATTCTTCCCAGTTTTCTTTTCTTTTTCTATTGGATAATAACATTGGATTGGGAGCAACCAATCTTATCTACGTAAGTGGAAATGGAAACTATCGATAGTGTAATAACCATTGAAATAATGAAGACAGTGAGCGCCGCACACCTGCCCGAGTTAACCAGAGCTTTTTGATTAATGGATTTAAGCCCATTTGTGCAGGGTCGGACTAAAGCCCTGCTCACCCTGTAGTTTTGCTGAATACAACTACATGGGTTGCTATGCAGTGCTAGTGCCATTGGGTTATTCCCCACTTCCTAATACTGACAGAGATAAGGCGCTTGTCCAGCCAGCTTGTTGGGCGTGTGCATTTAATCAAGCTCAATCTCAGTCAACTAGCAGAGAACAAATGGGTTTTGGCAGCAAGGTGAGGGGTGGGTTTCAACAGACTGTGATTGGAATCTCACGGGGTGTAGAAAGGGAGACGTGCCCGCCTGCTTAACACAACGGTTCTCCATTCTTCATTGTTTTGTCTTTCCATCATAGAAGCAAATAAGCTGGAGGGAAGAAAGAACAGAGGGTTGAACAACTCAGATTTGACTCCTTTTTAATCCTTACGGATCCTCAAAACGGCTTTGGACACTTTGTGGTCTGTTTGGTAGATTGTCTAAAAAATGGCAGGTTGGCAAATACTTGAACAATGTACATACACATAAGGCCTTAGTTAGGCTCACATATTAGCTATCCCAGCAAGTAACGAGAGTAGATTTTCGTCCCAGGCGGTAATAAGCCGTGTAGTGTGCAAAGCATTGTATTTGGCCCAATGCAACTCCACCTTGGGCCAAGGTTGCACACAGGCCTTGTTCCTTAGACACGGGCCTGCACTGACCTCCACCCATGCATTTATATATTTTCACTACCAGAATTCAGCATAGATTGTCTTTGATAAATCTGAATTAAAGTGCCTTTATTTCAATCTGCCGTAACATGCAGGAATACTTGATTTTGCATAGAATTTACAGATCGCAGAATCCTGGAGGGATGGTTTTTACGTTTGACAATCTTTCTGCGGACCACAAAAATGATTGCCGTTTAAAATGATATTTTCCCTGATTCCAAGTCCTAAATGAAACCTGAACCCCTAATTCTAATACAAACATGAATTGTTTTAACCTAAACCTCTGTTGTGATGTGTCCCCAGTAAAACGTACAAACACAAATCCATACACACACACACACACCATGTTTTCACCTCATTCCAAGACTAAAAACTTTTTATTTCTCAAAAACTATTTACCCGAACTTCAAATCTTAACCTCAATAACCTAACATTTTTTCCTAAATCAACTGTAACACCTAACACTAAGTTTGACCCTAAAGCGTATACATAAGCATACAAAACCATCGTCAGGCTTACTTTTCCTCATGTTTCATATTTTCATGTAATGTCAGGAAGTTATGTAGAGCTTTGGTCCAGAAGAGGTCGGGAAAAACAGACAAACAGGCTAAGCACCCAGACAGTCTCAAGCTAGAGCCTTGAATACTTCCACACCACCTCGCATGAGAGAAAAACGTATTAACACATCTTAAAAAGTTTACTGGTCTCACCCTCTCTCCCTGCCTCTCTCTCTCTCTCCACCATCCTCCACTTCCTTTCTAAACTGTTTTGCTTTTGACTGTTCAGTCTTCAGCTGAATTCTAAAACCAACTACTAATTAAGCATTTGTTTTTAATCTCTTGCATTTGCATGAGAAGCAGCGGGAACGCCCAGACAGTAAAATTATCCATGGATTCACTTTAGACACAAATTTAACGTTGACATTTAGCAAATGCTTTGTCAGTTCAGCTAAGGTTGGATACCTTGCTCAAGGGTACAACTACAGATGTTTCACCTTTGTAGAAGCAGATTTTAAAACCAGCGACCTTTCAGTAATTGGCCCAATGCTTTAGATCATCATCAGCTAACCTGATAGCACAGAGAACCAAAGGAATACTATAGAGAGGAAGAGAGGTATAACAGATGGAAAATAAAGAGTGCTGACAGACAAACCACAATGCAGAAAAAAAATCAGCAGACAGTTTGGTACCCATACTGTTATAACCCACATGACACCACTAATTTTGTTATGTTTGAGTTTGCATGGTTTTTCAAATTCTCTTTTAAGTGTGTGAATGACTGATTTGGATATGTAAGTGTGCAACTGAGTTAACGAAGTGGAATAGTTTAAGTTTTTTGCGATTGTGATCACACAGAATGGGGATGTATACAAACTTAAATGTTTATTCAGTGCCTTGCAAATGTATGTAACACCCCTGACCAGATCTTTCATATTACTGAATTACAAATTGTACATTTACATTTTTATTTATATTTTATTTTAAAACTGACAATCAAAAACAATTATTGAGAGATTGGTTTAATTTTGGATAATAAAAAACACACAGACATATGTTGCTTGTATAAGTATTCAACTCCCACATATTACTATTTGGTAGAGCCACCTTCCACTGCAATAACAGTTTTAAGTCTTTTGGAAAGTGCTCCACACCTTGCCACTGAATTCTGTAGCTCCTTTAATGTGATTGATGGACTCTCTGTGGCTACTCTCATTAGTCTCCTTGTTTGAGAGATGAGGTTTTAGGGATGGTCTTTTCTTGGCAGTGCATGGGTGGAGACATGCACTTTATACTTATTCAAAGCCTGACCACTGACCAGCATTTATGTTTTTATCCAGAAATTGTGACAGCATCTTTAATGGTTGAACAGTAAAGTAACTTTTTTTTTCCTGTAAGGGGATATTTTTTCATTCGTGTAAACTAGGAGCGTCCACTGCATGGGTTGAGATATGCAAGCATATTTTCTGTTTTGTAAAATAAAAATAAGTGTCACTATAGAATAATTGATTTTCACAGTCAGTGTTTAATATATCAAACAGAACAACATTTCAATGTAATATTTGTAATTCAGTAATACTGGCAGTGGCGGCCTGCCCATTAGGGCATTATGGGTAGTGTCCCATTTGTCATTGTAAAAAAAAAGAATTATAAAAATGTTCTTGTGTTAAATCACACATTGCAGAAGCTCCCCCCTGATACATTTTTTTATTTAATTATTTATTATTATCATTATAATAATTTTTTTGAATCTATGTAACTTTGTTGTCTTGGTTTTATGTTTGTGTCTTATAAAATAGAGAAAAAAAGTCTGGTTAATGTGTCTACTTTGTACAGTTTGGAAAATATATAGCAAAAAACAAGCCTTACAGTTACCTTGTACTCTGTTAGCAGCTGGTCTCGGTGTTGGGCTGGATGTCCTGTACACGGATTGTATATCAATTGCTTGTCTTTTCGGGTTGGCTGCACCAACGAGATTCTAGGTATTTCATCATATGACTTTTACATCACTGTGTTAATGCACCACTTTGAGGCGTTGAAATGAACGACAGAGTCTCTGTATTCTTGAACAAATTCAGCTAATACCTAGATGGCGCCTACAAGAGCAAGCAACATAGCTACTCAGTCACTATCATCATGCCGATTCCACTGGGCTTGAAAATAAGAGATTGAAACAGATTAACGGTAAATCACAAATAAACCCCTTCATCCTCTACTCCACCCTCTGCCCTTCATTTGTGTTTAGGGGTTAATTAGACCCTCCAGTGGCCCCTTCAATGAGTACGCAACGATCCAGCCAAACAAGCTGCAGCATCAAATTACACAGGACAGAGGAAAATACACTTGTTAGTGAAATGGAAATAAACATGACTGTGTCTGCGCTAAAGCTTAGCTAACTTGCAATGCAATAGGAATGCTTAGCTAATCTTTAGCAAAGTTGTTAGCCAAAGCTAACATATCATACAGCTAGAATGGACTGGAAGATTTGTTTTGAATTGACTACACAGTTCTATGTTTGAAAAATTTGAAAACCCACAACTGTTTTGGATAGCTTTCCACTCCTGTTGCAAGCAAATAATGTGCTAAAATATTTGAATGAACAATCACCTATGGATTTTAATAATATTAAATGATTAAACACTACTTTTTGGGAGGGGAAAGAACATTTTAACAGATCAAAGTTTTTTTGCAAAATCAGAGAGCAATCGCCCACTCAAAAGAACCCTTCAGGAGTGCTATTTTCTCCTGCTGAATCTACATATAGGCCAGTGGCTCTAACTATAGTTATATTATAATTCTGCTGCAGGTTCTCCTTCGTCGTGAAAGGTTTCTAAGTGCCTCTCTCATGAATGGAGCAAAAGTGGAATTCCAGTGACGCGCATGCAGCATCGATCGTGTGTGTGAAGGTGACCCTCACACTAGTTGCCTTGACAACACCCTTCCTGCTATCTCCGTTTTCATTCACCCTCTGTGAGACGGTATCACACCGACGCAGGCAGTTGCTGTGAAAAGAATGGGGAACCAAAAGAAAGAAGCAGAAGTCCAGAAAAAAAGTGTTCCAAAAGGGTTCCTCATGGTTCCAGAGACAAAACATTTGGGTTCCAGACAAATCCATTTGTTCCAAGTTGAACGCTCTTGGGTTTCATTTAGTTCCCAGGTTCTACCTGTCTCTCGATTCTTCTATGTAACCAAATAGGTTTCTCTTTGTAACAAAGAAACCGTTTACTTACAGATACAGCTAATACACCTTTTTTTCTGGGAGTGTGGTAGAGGAAGATGACATTGTTTCCTTTTCTTCACACCTCTAAGGCACAACCCACAAAGTACCATCCAGTTCTGATGTCAGCCACAGAAATAGACTAATCGTGTCTCTCTTAAAAAGAGAAATGAGCAGTTATATTTATCTGCAGAAGAATATAGATTTTGTTTCTTTAAAAACATTTCTTCTACTTAGTGGGTAGTATGTGTTACGACTGTGGTTAGATGGAGACCGGGAGCAGCGTGTAGCATCTCTGCAGGATGGATTTCATTGAATCCGTTTTGTCGTGGGTGTTATGGTGAAACTGGAAGTCCTGAGTATTGAGAGTTCAGAACAGACAACCATTTATAAAACGAAGTTCTGGCATCTCTCTCTTTCTGTCGGTCTTTCCCTCTCCTGTCTGTTTCGCTCTGCTTTCTCTCTCCCTCTCGATCTCTGTTCTTCTGTTTAGGGTTTATGTGGGATCCACTCAGTGTATGCTTGCATAGATAGGGCATATGCATCAAATCCATTACACAGGTCGCTATAACTACCATAACAATATCAAATGACTGGGGACCACGTCACCCCCTGGGTCATTGTCATGGATACAGAGAAAACCACAGCACTCAATAAAAAGCAGCTGGCTTACTGAGTGACTGACTAAACTGACTCACTGGCTAACTTATTAACTGACTAAACGGACTGGTGAGATAACTGACAAGGCTGGTGGGAACTGGCTAATAGAAAAACTGCTGAAATTTCTATGTGGTAACCGATTGATTGGCTAATTCAATAATTGACTAATTATCATACTGGTAATGGGACATACAAGATACGGTTTGTCTATTCCTAATCCTCTTCTCAACGAAACTCATCAGAATTAATGTTTCAGAAATGGAACTCATTGGCTGAATAAGTAGCTTACTGCAGTGGTTAATTTCAGCAGTATAAGTAACCTGGCTAGCTAAGTCTTGGCTTTATCATTCTTACTGACTCACTGATTGAATTGATGTATGGTGTTGACAGAGTGACTGCAGTTCTCTGGTGAATGACAGAGTGACTGCAGTTCTCTGGAATGCAGTGCTCCTGTACTAAGTTAGCATATAGTCTGCATTTAGACAGGCAGACACATTCTGATATTTATTGGACTAGTTGGTCACAAACAGATACTTTTGTGATTGTTCAAAAGACCTTCTGTAGCCTAGAGGTCAGAGCATCTGACAAGTAATTTACAGTTTTCCAGATTGGATCCCCAAGCCCGCAAGGTGAAAAACTTCTGTTCCCAGCAAGGTGGTAAACTCCCAGGTCGTTTTTGTAAATGAAAATGTGTTGTCAGCCATACTAACCTGGTAAAATAAATGTAATATATATACTATATATATATACACGGTAGTGTAGTGTATATATATACACTACCGTTCAAAAGTATGAGGTCACTAAGAAACTTCCTTGTTTTCATACAAATATGAAATAAGTTTGAATACGAAATATAGCAAAATGAATAGGAAATATAGTCACTATAGAAATATAGACAGGGTTAGAAATAATGATTTTAAATTGAAAAAAGAATTGTGTCCTTCAAACTTTGTTTTCATCAAAGAATCCACCATTTGCAGCAATTACAGCCTTGCAGATCTCTGGCATTCTTGTTGTCAGTTTGTTGAGGTAATCTGAACAGATTTCACCCCAAGCCTCCCAAGTTGGATGGGCTTGATGGGCTCTTCTTACATACCATACGGTCAAGCTGCTCCCACAACAACTCAGTAGGGTTGAGATCTGGTGACTGTGCTGGCCACTCAAAGACAGAATACCAGCTGACTGCTTCTTCCCTAAATAGTTCTTGCATAGTTTGGAGCTGCACTTTGGGTCATTGTCCTGTTGTAGAAAGAAACTGGCTCCAATCAAGTGCCGTCCAAATGGCATGGCGTTGCAAAATTCAAGATCCATTTTACCCTGTACAAATCTCTAACTTTATCACCACCAAAGCACCCCCAGACCATCACATTGCCTCCACCATGCTTGACAGATGGCATCAAGCACTCCTCCAGCATCTTTTCATTTAGTCTGCATCTGATGCTACCACAATTGCTGATACTCTTTTCATTTAGTCTGCATCTGATGCTACCACAATTGCTGATACTCCCACAAAAGGCCAGTTTTATTGTTTCTTTAATCAGCACAAAAGTTTTTAGCTATTCTAATATAATTTCAAAAGTGTTTTTTAATGATCAATTAGCCTTTTAAAGTGAGAAACTTGGATTAGCAAACACAACGTACCATTGGAACACAGGACTGATGGTTGCTGATAATGGATCTCTGTACGCCTATGAAGATATTCCATTAAAAATCATCAGTTTCCAGCTATAATAGTCATTTACAACATTAACAATGTCTACGATATATTTCTGATCAATATCGTGTTATTTTAATGGACAAAAAATAGCTTTCTTTCAAAAACAAGGACATTTCTAAGTGACCCCAAACATTTGAACGGTAGTGTACATGTATCTGATTTGTCAATTGACCAGTTAGTGAGAAAAGTTGATAAGAAGAAGATAAGAACTTGCTGCCTATGGAAACACAACCCTGGAGATGTCAGTCCCTGTGTTAGGCAGAATGAATGGAGAACAGCTGTTTTACACTGGAGAAAGGGTGGGACCATAGGGAGATAAAAAGAGGGAGGGAAAAAGGGAGAGGAAAGAGAGAGAATGAGGGAAATGGGGGCTGATTGTGGATGGGTGGGTCAATAGGTTGTGTTAGACTGTGTAGGAGTCTTGTAGACTAACTCTAGATAACCCTGAAGTAATGACTCTCATTCTCTAATGAAAGCTACCGGAGGATTGGAGGCCAACAGCTAGACATCAAACCCCAGTCGCTGTCATCCCTTCTCTCCTACTGTCTGTTTGTCTATTCATCTGTCCTTCATGTCTGGCACTCTTTTTCACTTCATTTCTCTTGTCATCATCAGCCGTTTTGTCCATTCGTCACTCTGTATCTTACTATCTCTGTCCATGTGTAATCGGGTCTAGGGAGAGAGATAGAGGGACAGAGAGGGAGCGAGAGGGGGTGGGAAGAGTTGTGCAGACATTTCACTGGGCTATATGCATTCCTGAAGTGCCGAGCATCCTGCTCCTCTTTCTCCACCTCGACCAGAGCTCACACCGTGCGGCACGTACGCACACTCACACACACAAGTACGAGTACACACAAACACACACACCCTGTCGCCCGTCTCCCACAGGGCACGCAACCTATATCCACCCAGCTCTTCGGAACAGGAAATGGGTGCCACTCGCTACTCTCCCTCACGCCCGCCCCTCCTCTGTCCTTCTGTTCAACCTCCCTAGCTCGTTCTCACATTTCTGCGTACCCTCTACCCCTACAGACTTCCTGGATACGGGGCTTTTGTAAATCCCCCCACGCTTTCCCCCAACCGCCCTGGTTTCACTGCTTATTGGTTCCGATGAAGGGCAAATTGTTTTGGAAACGCTTTGGAAGCCTGTGTTCCTCCCTCCCTTCTCTGTGAGAAAGAATCAGTCTTGGGCAGTCGAATCAGACTGGGGCCTCTCCTGGGAACGAAAGGGACAGAGAGAGAAAAGGGAAGGAAAGAGAGATGGAGGGGAAAGAGAGGGATGGAGGGGGTTTGTTTTTGGATTTTGGATGCCAAATCTGATAGCAACCTTTCGGCACAGCCATTCAAAAAACATAACCACTGCTATAACCTGAATCACTACACTGATTTAAGTGAGATTTAGAACATCTCAGTATTTTAGTTTATAAGAACTGTTTGTTCCTGTATTGTGAGAGAAATAAGGGCTATAGCGACAGGGTATATTAGATTGTGTGTGTGAGGTTGCGTGCCCCAAGGCTATAGGGCGGTGCACACATCCAGGTCTTGCCTGTTGCTTTCCATTAATTCCACCTGTATACACTAGGAATGGGCTCCAACCAACCCTTCCCCTTTCTGAGTGCTCAGTCCCCTCTCTCCCTCCCTTGATTTACCCCCTCCACCCCCCCCCGTTCCTAATCCCCAGATGTAGGCTTACGAAACACCCAGAGCCACCCAGAGAGGTCTGTTCTGTTAGAAAATCTCAAAGCAGAACATTCTCATCAAACACTACAGATGTAGGACTTCAATTTGTGCATTTGAGGTCATATTAAAGTTGGTTGTTTCCACATTTTGTTACTTTTTTCTTTTTTTCTTGATTAACCCATATCTACATAATCAAAGTGTCCATTTATTATATGCATAATCATTCACATTTATTGTTGCATAACAATTTACTGCTGCAGAACAATAGCTAAAATTAAGATGTAACATGTGTAGAGCTCTCTGGATTTCAGTAAATTCAACCTGAACCACTCAGGGAATTAAAGAAACTGAGGCCGGTTTTTACCACCAAAAATTTGCTGCCAGTGGCTCTAACCCGAAAACGTTCAGGGACACTGTAAAGTCCATGGAAATAAAAATGCCTCCTCTTAGCTCCTCACAGCACTAAAGATTGCAAACACAGTCACGCCTGACAAAACCAAAATGATTGAAAGCTTTAATAACCACTTTGTTATGGCTGGCCTTGCAATCAAATCTGCAATGTCTATTCCCACTACCGCCACTGGTGCTCCTATTCCGTGTAGCGAACAGAACTCCCCCCGTTTTTCCTTTCATCCCAGTTCAGGTAAGGTAAGTTCGGTAGGAGCTCCAAAATTTGGACCAGAATGGACAATCTGAACCCGTTTTTTCTGAAGCTGTCTACTCCTATTATTGCATCCCCCATCGCCTGCCAGTTCACCCTCTCACCACTAATATCTGAAATCCCCTAGATTGGAAAGCTGAGGCTGTCATTCCCATGTTCAAAGGTGGAGACAAACTAGACACAAACTCCTATTGTTAAAACTGTTATGTCCTCCTTAACAAACAACCATTCCCACCATACTCTCAACGCAGTGGTGTCAGGCTTCAGGGCAGGCCATAGGTGTCTGTCAGCAAAACTCAAGGTCCAAAATGACTTAATAACAGCTATAGACAGCAAGCAGTACCGTTCAGTGGGTTTTATTGACCTGGCCAAAGACTTTTACTCCATATAAATCGTCTCATTCTAATCAAGACTTAGCAACCTTGGGTTCTCAGAGAACTGCCTAGTGTGAGGTCCTTCTCCAGTTCTGGCCCTAGACAACGCCATCGTGCCCGTGAACGAGACTCTCCCCCTCAGGTGCAATCACCTGAATTTTACCCACCTGTGTTTGTCCTGTGTTCCCTATTTAGTTCAGGTCAGTGTCTCAACTTAGTTGTGAGGTATTGTTTGTCTTAAGTACATCTTTTTCTAAGCCTGTGTTTCCCTTGTTATAGAAGTCTGACTACCTCCCTAGTGTCCAGACCTGTGCCTGCCTTTTCTGACCACTGTTTTTCTGGATTATCCCTTTGGTACTTCTACTCCTCTCTGTCCAATTCCCGTGTACTGACCTTCTGCCTGCCCTACTACTACGTGCCAGCCTACTCCTTGGGCTTTGTTGGATTTCGAATAAACATCCTGTGCTCTGCGCTTGGATTCAACCAACTCTTTTTTTCTCTGTGTGCATTCATTACACCTAGCCTGGTTCCTAAAAATACTTTGCTGACCATGCACAGTGAGTTAAATCTGAAGGTATGTTGTCTTAAACCACTGGCTATCTCAATTGGTTTTCCACACCGTCTGATTCTCAGGCCGACCTTATTCTCCGTATACGTCAATGATGTTGCACTTGCGGTTGGTGACTCTCTCATTCACATTTACGCAAACAACACTGTCCTGTTTACATTTGGCCCCTTGTTTAATTCTGCCCTGACCACCCTTCAACATAGCTTTAATAACTCGCTTTTTTGTTATCCAACTACTCTCTCTTTCCAGTAAAACAAAATGCATGTCAATCACTGTTTCTGTTGACCCACCTTACTTTGAAGGTCAACCATATTTTGGCCCTACTTTTATTATGCTAGCTCACAATTGTGTGGATGCTTATATTCATCAACATAACTGACCAATTTCTAAAACGACAAAAAAACATCCTTTTAAACACAACACACTTTAATAAGGCAAAGAATGAGAGTAGTTGCTAGCTAACCAGCTCTGCCAAGTAGCTAGGCCACCGCTACACTGTGTCCCTTTAGCTCCACCTGTTGAGCTAACAAAAGCTCTAGCAACGCTACAGTGACATAAGTTTTGGCTTGCTACTTCCTTCGCAGTGCTCGCTAACTGAACCGCAGAAAAGCTGAACTTGGCAGGCAGGGCGGAATAATACCTTTGTATTTGGGCCAGCCAACATTAGCCAGCTAGCTACTGCTTCTTTGTATTATGGTGGTCTGGAAAAAAACACAAGGCACATGCATGATTCAGCATGGTCACTCATTGCTTCTGTGCTATGTTGAGTATTTTTTTTTTTACAGCGGAAGCAGAATTAGCTTGAGTTAAACTACTATTAATATTTAGAATGTTGTAGCCATGAGTTGTCTCATTTACATTCAACCCATATTAGCAAATTTATTTTATTTCAAACTTCAGCAAAATACTTGCAGTAAGTGTTCAATAAGGCGGTGTCAGTAATTTTCTGCATAGTGGTAAGATTTAGCTAACAGGTTGTAACTGACGGAAAAAAAGCACCTAATGGTTATAGTTTGATTGATTTGACTCTTCCTCCTGCCTGATTTGACTCCTAATGGATCGGTTCCTGGAAGCTCTTTCCCCCTGGAAGCCATACAACCCAACTCCTCTGAACCCCAATTAGAAAGACAGAAGCTGACAGCGAGGCCAATAGAACTGTGCCAACCAGAGTGAGAGAGAGGAAGAGAGAGGGAGGTGGGATTGTGTGTGTATGTGTGTGTTTGAGAGACAGATACAGAGAACTAGAAGCAAAAAGCAAGTAAATGTTGATGAAACAGAGACAGCTCTGGAGCAATACTGGGCAGATTGATGCAGTTATTATTAGATGTCAAAGCTCAGGCACCTCTTGCCATTTTGGAGCATAAGACAAAATGGCAAGCATAAGATATACACTGCAATCCGTAGGTGTTTGGACAGTGTAACATATTTTGTTGTTTTGGTGCTGTACTTCAGCACTTTGGATTTCAAGTGAAATTAATAAGAGGTAAAAGTGCAGGCTATCAGCTTTAATTTGAGGGTATTTACATCCATAACCTGAGAACGTGTAGGAATTACAGACCTTTTTATACACAGTTCCCCCCATTTTAGAAGACCAAAAGTAATTCTGTAAATGTACATCATTTTAAATAAAGACATCATATTTTGTCCTTGATTGCAAAACCTTTTGCATTCAATGACTGCCAGAAGTCTACCAGGACTGTACTGAGGCCATCTTCAGTTCCGGTATTTTTTCCTTCATTATTGTTTGGTCATACACTGTAGAGGACTTCCTTGGTCTAGTAGCTCATGTGCATTGCTGAGCTACCCACTGCTTTCTTTCTTCTACCTAAAGTACCAAATGGTACATTTTTGCTGTACTAACATCAGAATGAATCAGAAACATTTTGGCCATGTTTCTGATTCAGTCTGATTTATCTGCATTGTGATGACCAGCTTGACTTGCATTGCCACTTTGGTCCTCCAGTTAGACACCAGCAACTGACTCCAAATGCAAAGCCTGCAAAGCCTGTCAATATCAATTTTAGATATTGACAGCTTGCTTGTGCATGCATTATAAATGCAAACAAACACACTTGCCTAATAAATGACAGCTGTGAAGACAATTTTCTAAATACTTTTGGTACCCTGAAATCGGGGGAGTATGAACTAGACATTCTGTTATTTTAAAATGGTCAGATAGGGATGAAAATACCCACAAATGAAAGTTGACAGTCTGTACTAGTGATGGGTCACTCATGAACAAACAGCTCTTTCTGAACAGCTCTTTTTGGTGAACACTGGAAACCAATTGACAATGGTAAAAGGAGACATTCATTTGGCATCTTAATTTCCTTCATTTGTAAGTATAAACAACAATTATTTGTTGATAAGGTGAAAACATATTAAAGATTCTATATCCGCACTGAAGAATCAATATATAGTAAGTAGAGCACATCTTTGTGTTCCACATGCATTTCTCCAGTAGCATAACTTGTAAAAAAGAAACAGCAAGCAATCTAATAATGACAGGTAAGATGTAACCTATTTGAACACACATTTCACACTCATAAACATAATTCTAGCCTTTGTGTTTGTCTTTACATTGGAGATTTGTACTTTTTTTCATTATATTCTGGTTATTTTTAATCATTTTAACAAAGAGCTCTTGGGAGCCAAATGAGTCCAACTCTTTAAGGTGAAGAGAGCCAGAAGTGCAGGCTCACCAGAAAGACCCATCAGGTCTGTAAGCACAGCGCCAAAACAACAAAATGTATGTCACTGTCCAAATACTTATGGACCGCACTGTACATACTATACCCAGATGTGTTAAATGCCAATCATACAGTCAAGGCAGTTCACAGCCAGATGTGAAAGTACACAGGTTGGTTGCAAAATAGGTCAGAGGTCACAGAAAGACACCCCGAGGTAAGGTAAGGCCTACCAACTGTGCTTCGTCTGATCCACTACCCTCCATTCTCCAACCACTTCCCATTAATTCACCCTGATGTCTCCCAAGCAGACTCCACACACACACCCTTACTCAGGGTGGGGTGTGAAAGGCCACAAGCACTTAAAAGGTCAAATAAAGTTCATGACAAAGCCTGTTCATATTTGGCCACTAGCCCTCTTAAAAGGCTTAGGGGAGATATTGGAAAAGAGCTAAACTGGAATGTTTATTGGTTTCAGCTGGGCATCGTCAGAGCAATATGGACCCGAGCTTTAAGCAGGAAGTGTGTGTTTTTGTGTGTATATCGAGGGCTCACTTGAAAAACAGACGGGAATCTCAATGTGATTTCATTGGTAAAATAAAGGGATGGGGAAAAGGAAAAACTAATCAGAGCTTTTTTTGTTCTTCATCTCTATTTTTACATTGCAAACCAATATATATGTACAATGAGTCGCGTGTGTGTACACAAAATGTACTATAACTTGAAGCCGTGAAAATCTGTGATGTATGCCATTTGTTGGAGCATTGACGAAATGCTGAATTATTCAAAAGCCAGATCGGTGATGACGGCTGCGGCTCAAAAGAACTCTCCCACACTGCAGTTTCACACACATCGGTGTGTTTCTGTGACGTTAGCTGAGGCAATACAAAACCCTGAACTATACTGAGGCTGCGAACCGATAAGTGAGCGTGTTGATATCCCCAGCACTGCCGTGTAGCATGCCCAAGGGAGAACAGGAGGCACAGGACAGGCCTCTTAAAGGATCCAGTCAGGATGGATCGATAATGAATTAAGGCTTAGTACAGTTCCAGGCTATCGCACTTCAGCAGGCCTTGATCGATGAGTCGCCCCGTTATAATCCTCCCGCGCCATCTCTCCTTGTCGCTCTTTTCATTCCGTCTCCTCCCACTCCTCCTCTTCGTCACCGGCGGTCTATGGGCCCATGAAGGAGCGTTTCTGTGCGGCACGCCAGCCATCATTCCTGGAGGGCAGTCAGGCAAACAAATCCAGCCTGCCTGCCGGTGCCCGTTGCATGACTTCCACAACAGAGAAGGGGGAGTAAGAAACATAAGGTAGAGGAGGAGGAGCTTGTGAACTAAAGAAAAAGGGAGGGGGAGAGTAAAAAGAAGAGAAGAAAATGGAGGACAGGGGAGGGGGAAGAGAAAAGAAGGCAACCTGCCCAATCTTGCATTCATTCGAGGAGAGCACAGGCACGCGGCTTACAGAGAAGGCACGAAGACGGAGGGAGAAAATAACTCCTCCTTTCGTCTCTCTTGCTCTCTAAAATAAATCATCCCTTTGTCTCTCTCTCTCTCTCTCTCTCGCTCTTTAAATTAACTCCACCCTTCTCTCTAAAATAACTCCTCCCTTTGTCTCTATCTTTCCTCCCCTTTACAGCATGATGGGCAAAGCTCAGCACGTCAGCCCTTCACAACACCGTAAGGAGACAAAACCAGAGAGAGAGAGAGACAGAGAGAGAGAGAGAGAAGACAGAGTGCATAAGAGACAGCAAATACTTGAAAACAAGAACGAGAGAAGTGAAAAAAATAATTAACAAAAGAAACAAATGTAAGGAATAAGAGAAAGCCAGACAAAGTACGAGTTATTGGGAGGAGGGTGCAGCTTGGCTGTGTAGCTTTGTTAGATAAGATCCAGGAGAAGGGCAAAGACTTGCTGCTCTCCCCCCACCCCAAACATGCTGTCCCCAGACTGAGGAAGGTTGCTTTCTCTGCGCGCCTGGTCTCTTGAGTTCTGGACTACATTAACCCATTAAACACAAAGCTCAGGCCTTCTGGGGACCAGGGGAGGCCAAAGGGGAGGTAGGAGACAGAAAGACAGGACAGAAGGAAGGTTGGTGTTGGTCGGAAAGGTTTCCTTCTTATGTTTGCCACCACTATGCTTCAAAAGACAACGACGTAACCAGAAAATACATTAAAAATCATAATCACAGGTGTCTGTTATTATGTATATAATATCAGCCATCATTATACTGGGATAAGTTGCCAAGACTGTTGAAAGAGTGTGTGTTTGAGTTTGTGTACTGACCTGGTAATAATAAAGTGTCAATACATCATCCTGGACACTTCTGAGATTTTTCTCTTTTAAATTCTTTATTTACTCAATGTTACATTAACTAACATAAATAAACATTTTTATGGACAAAAGGCACACATTTCAAATATAAACAAGGAGAATGTATGTACATCTTCTCCAACCAAACGTGTCCGCTCTCTGATGGAGAGAGACAGGGTGGCCTTATAAAGAGAGATGGGGGACTTAAGGGAGGGTTTGGTTTTTAAACAGAAACGTTATGCTGTTACTCCAGCACTGACTCTCAGTGTCACATCCCACTGTTCTGTCCCGACTGGGACCCAAAATGGCCGCCACCAAGGCAAATGTCCTTTCGCACAGCATTGGGTCCAAAGGAAATTCCATCCACTGTCCAGTTTAAATGGTTTCGGAATGGCTGCCCCTTAAGGTAGGGCTTCTAACCAACAGCACACAAACTGGAGCTGCCGGCATAAGGGGGTTTGAGGAGTCATGTTAAATATTCCCAGGGCCTCATTTTTAGTAGTTCCTGGGCTTGGGTGTCAGATGTTAGATGATGAAGTGATGATTCTGGTTTGGTTCTGTCGGATCTGGCCTTGTTTGGATGTATCCGGTCTCGACTGGATCTGTCTGGTCTTGTCTAGATCTGTTTTGTCCTGTCTCAATCTGTCCGGTCTCGCCTGGATCCGTCCGGTTTTGTTTGGATCTGTTTTGTCTATTCTTGTATGGTTCTGTCTGGTCTTGTCTGGTTCAGTCTTGTCTCAGATAGCCACGGTGCTGGGAACTTCTTCATACTGGATGATGAAGTATGGGTAGCTCTGGTCGTCATTGAAGATCACATAGATCTGGGGGTCCACCCAGTTGTCCACGCACGAGTCGTACAGGTCACTGGAAGGGTCCCGGGGGCTAAGTGGGGGCGGCCGGCGCATGGAAGGGTTCCCCACGGTAAACCTGGAGATGCAGAGAAGACAGGGACAACGTCAAGGTCTAGCTAGCGCTCGCCAAATGAGACCAGGAGGGGAGACTAACTAGCGGCCTATTAAAGGGTGTAAGTCATGGCTTCTTTGGTCCTGTCTGTCACTTTGAATGAAAGTGTCTGCTTAATGAATCAAATGAAAATAGAGTGGGTTGAATTCCTGGGAATAGCAGGACAAGCGGACAATGAGAAACAGTCTTTGTATAAAACATTGTCCAAATGACACGCATCATCATTTCCCGTACATACACACATTCAGATGGGACACTAACCTGCCGGTAAGGACTTTGGCCAGGAACATGCAGTGAACCCCTTTAGGCGAGCGCTTGGAGAAGTTGTGCGAATAGACAGCCTTGCGGGCGAAGTAAGAGCCCTGGCCGAACATGGTGGCGTGCTTCCCGCAGACCCGCGGGTCAAAGTTGTGCTTGCAAATGCCCTCCACCACGTCGGTCGACGTGCCATGGAACAGGTGGCGCTCGCTCAGCATTCTGTCCATCTCCGAGAGGCGGCGGGACATGTACTCCTTCTTCCTGTTGGGGGGGGGGGTTTTGGTGGCTTTAGTGTTTGAGTGAACGAGACACAGTCAAACAGCTTAACAACCAGAGTCGATTTACTGCTTCCACCGTGTAGGAAATAGACACAAGTTTGCATGCGACACAAACACCTCCCCCACACAGACACACACACACACACGCACACAGACACACAATCTTAGATGTGATGGGATCAGGCAGTTTGTGCGGAGGTGAGTGTTCCAGCCGGATCTACCGTAACCTCAATACGCCCCAATGACCCGGCAGCTTATGACCCAACACTGACCCAACATCTCACACGCACACACATCTCCCTCTTCGCCTCCCTCCTTCTGTCAATACATTTCTCCTCTTTCTTTCTATTTCCCTCAGTTTCAGTCCCCACTCACCCCCGTCCCTCTCTCTCTGCCCCTCCCTTCTTACTGCTCTAGTCATGCTGCTGATGCAGAAGAAGACTGTGTGCATCTGTTAACACACATCAGAAAGACTCACCTCACCTGCTCTGCTATACCATCTACACCTTTCACACACAGGCACGCACAAACTCGCTACACAGGCACATCGCTTACTGCCACCTGATCACGCTTCTTTTTTTTTCTGCTCTCAGCCCTTGTGTGTTAAGCGGAGAAAAAAAGGAACCACTTCCTGTGTTTCGGAACCACCGTTCTCACGGTCTTATCTGACTAGTTGGTTCCACTAATGGGGAGAACTGAGCTGCGTACTTGCATGTGGGTTCAGAACAGAAACAGCCTTCACACATACGGACATAGCTCACACGCACACACAGATCGGCTCTCACGCCGAGTACAACACAAAACACCAACAAGATTCAGTAAAATGGAAACACCACACTGCTAACCAATGGAGGAGTTTTAGCCATTATTGCGGTTAGCAACACCTAGTGGTTGACACACTGCTCTCAGTATCAACAACATCAGTGACCTCTATGCCCCCAGATGTAAGCCTTCCAGGTCCTTCTGCCATCAGAGCCATTCCAACGTAATTCATATTCAGAGCTACACCAGCCCAACAGACAGACGGACAGAAATTGGCATTTGCGTACATCTGTCACACCTCAAACACACCCTCAGTCTACAGGACTGTTACTATTACTCAGACAGCCGAACAAACAACAGCTAACAACTGTCCATTCACTCAACCAATCATGTCTCCCCGGGGAGGGGCGAGTAGACGTGTGGTAAAATAACCCATTTTAATAATTGTTTTTTGGCAACAAGACAACGACTCACCTCTTGTATTTCTCCCAGAGGAAGGGGTTCTGGACACGAAGGATCTTCAGGATGCGGAACTTGGTTTCGGACACGGTCTTGTGGAAAAGGGTGTAGACCGTCCGATAGCTCCGGTCGTCACGGGACACGGGAACTTGCAGGAAGTCCTGGCTGGTCGTCATTGGCAACCAGGTCTCCGGGAACACGCTGGGAGGGTTGGTGGTGGGAGAAAGAGGGAGCGAAATGGACAGATCCAAAGTAGAGGTGGAGGATGTGGAGGAGGAGGAAGAGGGGAGAGAAGAGGAGAGGCCGCCAAGAGTCCTGATGGAGAGGAGAAAAGAGAGAGGAAGAAAAAGAGTTACACGCCGCATTTGGGATTACGCAGTGTTGGAACTACACCCGGATTTAGAAACCACATCCGGAACCATCCAATCGTGTTTTTATTTCCAAACAAGCTGTGCTTAATGCTAAATTGCAGATGAACCCAAACCGACACCAAAACCTGAGTTCTGAACAGAGTTCCTGTCATGGTGACGTCATTCTATTTCGACGGCGTCAACAGTGGGGGGAGAAAAACCCCGAAGACCTTCATTTAAATGAGGAGCAGACGCAGCATGAGAAAACACAAGGCGATAGCATATCAGGGGGCTGTCAGAAAACTTACAGGGAGAGCAAAGCCAAGAAATCGTCTGTCTGGCATTTGAGCTCTCAACAGTAGGCTCACTGTCATGTTATCTCTGGCTTGGTCTTTATGTCTTAATGCTATTAGCCTTATCTGTGTGTGTGTGTGTGTGTGTGTGTGTGTGTGTGTGTGTGTGTTTTGCTAAGGGACAGTGACAGTCTCTCTCTCAACAATGTCTTTCCCTCATCTTTCATCTCAACTCAGCCTCGCTTTCAGAGCGAGGCTGAAATCAGTCACCACAATCAGACACTTCATTCCCTGTGTGTTCCAAAAAAAAGATCACAAGGAAGAGTGTGCGAAAGAATTAGTTTGAAATTAACAAACCGGATAGCAGTGTGGGAGAATGAGGGACGAACGCCAGTCCCGAGCAGCAAGAGAGATAAAGAGAAAACGAGAGACAGACAGCTAGATAGATAGAGATGAAAGATTGGGTTGAAAGCGTTTATGGCAAGGTGAGCGTACAACTGTGTGTCCATGACTGTTTGTGTGGGAAGGGCGTGTGCACATGTAGGATTTATTTACCCAAGTGAGAACTAACTGGCGAGCGGCTACAGAGCCAAAGTGCCAATCAAGCTAATGACTACCACCTCTGTGCTCAGGACAGTGTGTTCCTGACACAGGATACACGCATGCATACTGAACCAAAAAGAAAACAGACAGCACATTAATGTAGGCCGGTGTACTGATTGATATGACTGTTCATGGCTAACACGGCCTGCATGACTATCTGAGAATATCTGATGACTGAAGAAGTTCCCCTAGCCCATGACTTCAAACAGAACAGAACCAGGGCAGCCGTAGATGGAAAAAGGAAATGGGCTGAAAAAGTCCCGGGGACAAATCTTCCGCTCGCATTCCAACTCCCCACAGTCACGTTTCACACTCGTTCACTCATGCCTGTGCCCCTGTCTGGAAGTCATTTAGACCTCTCTTTTTTCCTTCCCATCTGTTCCTTTCTGTCTCTCCCTCCTTTTAATATTTTCTTCCTCATCTCTCTCTGTTGCTCTATCCCTCTCTCCCTCCCTCTCTCCATCTGTTTGTTCCAAGCCTTGATGGAACAGCACGATGTAGCAGTAGGGATGGACGGATAGAACTGGCAAGGACAGGGCAAGACCATGTCCTGTTGGTTAGCTCAATGTGCTGATGTGCTACAGTGTAGCTGGCTGATTGGTTGTTATACCGACTGGTTAGCTGACTAAATGGCTGACAGCTAAATCCTTTGAACACCATGTAGGAAGTGACACTTTGTCCGTCGGGACACAACAGTGTCGTGTGCTCATTGTGCTGGGACTTTGTGTCCAACCACAGTGTGTAGTCTACACAGTCTGGAAATGGTAGCCTGCCCAATAGCACGTTCGCTTGGTGTCCAACTATGTTAAACATTTTCATGTGTACACATTTGACTGGTTAAAAAAAATAGATGGTGTTTCAAACAAGCCTTTTAGTTACCTACCACTCTGTCAGCAGCAGCTCAGCACTTGGATTGCACAGCAATTGCTTGCTGGGGGTGTGGGGGCACACATCAATGAGATTGTTTGATTTCATTGCATTTCTTTTACAGGACAATGTTAATGGAGCACTTTGGGGCGCTGAAATGCGCCTGGGTCTCTATATCCGGTACTTAACAGATGATGCTAAAGAGCAAGTTGTAATGGATTTTGTCAATTGCTGTCATCATGGCGCCCACCAGTGACAGCTCTGTCACTGAAAAGTGTAGATTCACTGTTAGAAGGCTGTAAAAACGAGATGGGACCTAATAACACGGACCTCTGCATCGTAGGACAAACAACAGAGAGCAGCAACAGAGTAACTTCTCATGGACATGGTCTGAAAAAACTGCATGGGTTTGTGGCGGCCCAATTCAGAATACTGTGATTCCCCTTCTACTCTGTTAATCAGCTAGCGCACAGTCAGGGTGAAACATTATAGACTAAAACAGGAATGAGCTAAACTTAGCTCAACTAAAGCGATTTCCAGGGCAACTGAAGAAACACAATACAATCAGAGCACATCTTGAATGTCCACTCAAGTTAGCGATTTGTTAGTAAAGCTAACATAGCAACACAGTTAGATGTAGGCTACCATGCTAGTATTTGTCAACACAACCTGTAAGTTGATAGGAATCAGCAAATCTTATAGAAGCTAATTGACTGTGTGAAATACAGTGGATATTTTAAGCTGGGGACATCATAAAACCATTGAGTCAGAGAAACCCTAGTGTTTAGCGCAATGTTAATCTTTACAGATTTTGGTATTTTTAAGAAATCTTTGTTGAGGCAACTTTTTTTCTTGTCTGTTGCACTTGCAGTCATGTTTTTGGTTTGACCAATAGTTTTCTGTTACATTTCTGTCCGTTAACCCCATTAATCCAATGGTCAGTGGATAAAATAATAAGGTAGTCGTGAAACTAGCCACTGGAGTTGTCGTTTCCAATGTGTAATCAAAGCTAGCTAAGCTAACTAGCTGGCTCATATTTACGTAAGCAATTCTCTCTTGTCGCTAGCAGCACCTACAAACATTAGCTAGCTATCAACGTCATCACAAATGAGCACTTTGCATGGGCTACCTGAATTGTTTTATTAGAAAACGATTTAAATGAATAAAATCCAGTAGGATGGAAACAACAGCAACAATGTTATAGGGGTGAAGGAGCGTTCAATTATAATAGACCTTTTAAGATTAACTGCATGGTTAATAGAACCCTAGCCAGTAATAGATGCATGTTTGTTCAAATACAAATGTTATTATGCAGCACTCAGCACCGCCTCCCCAAACCAATCAAGGGCAGCCACTGTGGTACCCTCCAAACCAGTGTTTTTGTAGCAGCCAGCTGCAATGCCATATGCCAGATTAATGTTTAGAATAGTTCACCTGTTCAGACATTTTCATCCCTAAAGTAGGACATTGCTCTCAGCAAACTCTGAATAAACTTGCACTCAAAAAGTATATTAATATATCTAAAAGTGAATGGATAGTGTTGTATTAGGGCATACAAAGTTGATTTACTGTTTAATGGATGCCCCTCAATTCACATTTCTCAAAAAAGAAATGTGAGAAATCTGTTAAGTAGCAAAAATAATGTGCTCAAAGCATCGAGAGATGCAAAATTTTTCAGCTTCACTTTTCAGAGAATAAAATCCATTAATTGAAATTGTATGGCCTTGGTACTCACTAAAATGTTGACAGGTAATCCTAAAGTGACATCGGCCATTCTCGAACCACAACAGTGTTATAGCTCAGGGAGCTCATTCTCCAGGCAAATATAATGTCAATATGTTGTATCTAGTACTCACTGTAGATGAGGCGTGAGGACCACAGACGAGAGGAAAAGGGGTCGTTTCTTGATCTGCCGCCTGAAGCCAAAAACAGCGTTCTGCTGGAAGCCTTCTCTGATGTTGAGGATGTACTGGTTCTGGAGGGTGATGAAGCGAACCTCTTTCAGGCCACGACCGCTCGCCTCCTCTATTAGACGCACCACCGGCTGAACAGAGAGCGGGAAGAATAAAGGGAGAGAGAATGATAGATAGAAGGGAGATAGAAATTCAACAAGAGATATTATATCTTATAAGAAATATTCTAACCAGCTCTTTGCTTGATCTGACCACTTTAAAGTTACATTTTCAGACGAAAAGTTACTATCTACAGCCTAACAGAGCTGTTCCTAAAATAGGAGAGCGCTTTGACAAAGCCCCTTTGATTCCAAATAGAACCAAGTCCTGGGTAGAACCTTTTCCAAATGGCCACACAGAATGGTTTCAAATATTTTTTCTGACTGACTTGCCTGAAGAAATAGCCTAAACAGGAACAATGACACAACAGAATCTGATATCAGGCTGAGTGTTTCTGAGCGTGTGAGTGCCAGAGAACTTCTTCTGGTTCCTATCTGGTTGAAGCGAGGGGAGAACACACATGAACAAACACACATGTTGGAAAACTCTAAACACGCTTGCAGCAGTTGGAACGAAAGCCTGTAATCTCAACAAAAGATGCATTCCGCAAGGCACACCCCGTAGTCGAATTTCTGTTAACGTGTCTGGGTTCTTTTGTGTATGTTTAAACACGCCCTCCTTTAAAAGCCTATAAGTCACCCTTCTCACACACAAACATACCACACACAGACACACACACACACTCACCTCAGAATATTCTCTCCATCCGAAGTTATCTCTGCAGTAGTATTTCCACACGGTGTAGCAGCTGGGGGTCGTGTTTGTGGCCGGGGCGGCGGGGCTGGATGGAGTCGTCAACCGTCTGACGCGGTCGAACTCGAGGTCGCATACGCGCATGGCGCTGAAGTCTAACGAAAACACACGTCCCCTTAACAGAAGAGAAGACAGGATCAGTACAGCGCACATGCACATGGCTAGCGTCATACACGCAGGGTTGGGTAGATTACTTTTTAAATGTAATCCGTTACAGTTACAAGTTACCTGTCCACATTTGTAATCAGTAACGTAACTTTTAGATTACTCAAAATCAGTAACGTAATCTGATTACTTTGAATTACTTTTAGATTACTTTCATATTAAGAGGCATTAGAAAGCAAATAGGAATAGCCTATTACCAGTTGAACACCCTTTCTGGGATCAGTCAGTGTTAGAGTTTACATAGCTGGCCAAAAACGGAATTTGCATTTTAACTTATGGGTTTTGTACAGCGCTTTTGGAAAGGGTTTCTAAACCATTGCTTTCTACTTCAATATGATTGGGCTACATCTGTACATTACACCCTAAATGTCTGTCAGATATTCAGTCGTACCAATTAATCCAATAACCCTTGATCTTCCAGAATCTGGCTGTTTATCTGAACATAACCCAAAATAGAAAGATGTGTTAACCTTTTCTGTTATTTGTTTTATTCGTGTTTCTAAGTGCTTCAAAACATTGTTGAAAAATAAATGGCAATTTCTCCAAAGGGGTATTGACATTGTTGTGTATAAAATCCAAGATATCCGCAGCTTTTCGCGCGTACATTAATACAGTAGTGTGATGTTTTGCTCCACAACCACCAACATTGTCAAAATGTCGCAGAAACCCCAGGCACACGAACGCACGTTTGCAATCGTAAACACCCGCACACAAAAACGTTTTACCCGCGCGAACGTAACATGATTATTAGGGCCACCAGCAACTGATTTTCAAATCGCAAATTATAGAAATAAACTGTGATTATACACCTGCACTCTTAGTTTAAAGTCAATGTCGTCAGCAGCCAATGATAACCAATGGATGCAATATTCTGAGATGCAAAGCAAGCAGAATCACATGGCCTACCTGTATGGAGAAGGTTGAGGTGGTTGCGTCAAATCCATATCATCCTTCGGCAGAGTGCTTCCCAATGCACCCTTTCTCCTTAAATATCGTGATTAATTCCATATAATGTTTTATCTTGAAGGCAGCCCATGTTACAGCTATCTAACTAATATTTGCCTAATCTTCAAAAACATTTCCTGTCTGAGTTTTTCAGTGCAACTCTTCTCGGCTGTGTTGTTCGGTGTATTAGACAAATAAACCTTGAAACTTGAACTATATAATATATAACACTTCAACTAATATATAACACGGTCGAGATAGGCCTATCGCGAGAAAGATGCGTCGAGTAGATAACTAAATCACCTTTAAATGAGTCGGCAAATATAGATACACACTGTTTTTACCAATTAAACTACCGCTTCTTCAGTCACTAAACTGCTTATGCGCGTCCACGTTTTCGCGCATGATGATCTCACACAACAACTAAGGCGCTCAATTTTAATTTCGTTCAAATAACAATGTTTTTAAAACATTAAATAAAAAAACCAAGCATGCAGCCTGTCAACTGTTTCGCGCAACTATTCTTTTTCAATTGAAGTAAACCAAAAGTAATCATAATTTTTTTCAAAAGTATCTGTAATCCGATGACAATATTTTAGTTGGTAACGTACCGGATTACAGTTACTGCTTTTTTGTAATCTGTTACATGTAACGGATTACTTGTAACATGTAACGGATTACTTGGATTACTTGTAATCCGTTACTCCCCAACTCTGCATACACGCCCGCGGTCAATGTCTCCCGACACACTGGCACACTCATTAGTCTCACAACATCACACAAACCCGACACATATCACACGTTGCGGTTAGAGTGGTGTAAACGTGCTATGTCAACAGAGGAGCTGACCTATGTATATATATTATTACCAACCCTCGCTATACCGAAAGCTGAGGGAAGAGAAGAGTCCCTTTATCCAACTGGTTCTAGGACTGAGTTCACAAACCTGTTCTACTAAAACACTAAAGCCTCAGGACCAGAATATTCAGGCAGTCAGAATAAACCTTATTACAACAGTCAAAACATAACTGAATTACCTATTAGGAAAGACAAACATAAGCACAACGCAAAATACATTGCTATCCGGACCAAAAACGACAGTTCACCAAGGAAAACACTTTGACCATGGTTACTGGGTGAAAAGCACAGAGAGAGAGAGACATGGAGACAGGATAGACCGGGAGAAATTGAGAAAGGCAGATGGAGAGACATCTCTTGTCAATGCTAGTAAGGATCATATCCTTATTATAACCACATAGTATGTGGGAGTCCCTATCCTATCCTCTACCACCCTACTGAAGAACAACCCTCGTACTCCCAGCAAAGCTGTTTCTGGGTCAGACGTGCCCCTTACACATGTGGGCAAGGCACGCAAGTGTCGTGCAAAACACATATATACCCACACAGTGGGTCGATAGGCTAACTGTCGCTGTGTTAATAGGCTGATAGATTGATAACGGCTGGGAGTCTAACAGGATTTCAGGTTAAAGGTCATGAGTCTGAACAGGAAAAGACACGCACAGGTCGGGGGTTGGATTTGTTTGTGAGAGGTGTGACAGTGTGTGTGTGTGTGTTTTGGTGACCTATGTGGTATGTGCCCACTGTCCAAGACAACTTACAAAAGTCATTGTAATTTTCATTGGTCAACATATTTTTTGTTTTTTCCTTCATTAAACAATTAGAAAACCCATGATTTTTATGCTTTATTCAGGAACAAACTTCAACGCAGAAGAATCCTCTCCTAACCCAAACCTCTCCCTCCACCACAATCACACCGTCTTCAGCTCAACCACAGA
>JACXGI010000624.1:109760-125230 GCA_016801175.1 Esox masquinongy
GGGGGGGGGGGGGGGGGGGGGGGGGGGGTTCTTGTCACACATTTCACATGCAAACAGACTACCATTGGTGTTTCTGCCAACTATACGATCTATGTGAGGAACTGAAACAGGGATCTGCTAACTGCTCCCTTGTGCTTCCAGAGGACGACGTGATAGACAGCAGCTGCTATAAGGGTCAGTGTTAGCTTCTGGCTGGTATAGGAAAATAGATTTTGTTCACTCTCACTCCTTTGGTCTCTCATTTTACTGGGGAGGGGGCTTTTTTGTGAAAACAGTGGTCAGTGGCACAGCACACCTGATAAGGCATGTGGATAGCGAGAGGGCATCGGAAACGGAGAAAAGGGAACAGAAACACAGAAGAGCTAAGAGAGAAAAGAAACAGGAGGGGCTGTGACAAGGAACAGGGTGTATTTTCACAGTAGAGTCTGTTCCGTTCTCGCTCCTCGGTTCTCCTGTCATCCCAGCCATGTTCTGTTCATTCTGTTCTCTCTCCGCGTTCCACGTGTTCCATTCACTTCTCTTTTCACTCGTCTCCGTTCTTTTCTTCCTGTACAGAATGGCCTCTACCGGCCACAGAACATCAGAGGGCGAGTCTGGCCTTCTGGCCTGGTGGGTTACAGCTTTTGTGTGTGTGTGTGTGTGTGTGTCTGTGTGTATGTGCCTTTGTGACATAACAGGCGGCCAGAGTAACGAGGAACTGCCGTAGTCATGTGGAATTTGTGAACTTTGTCATGTTAACGAGCCGCTGTAGAGCTTTACGACCTGCCATAGATCTTCAACAGCCATTCACACCCGGTCACGCTACACTCCATCGTTGTGTTATTAGTCTCCGCCCCCCTCCCCTTAGCCAGCCCTCTTCCTGACAGGGTCTCCGTTGACCCAGGACAATCGTCCCTCTAATCTCTCCCTCTAGTTGGCGGCCTCCAAGTTCAACCTTATCCGGGCTTGCGGGGATACACGCTTTACATGCATACAGTCACTCGCTAGCAGACGGTCGGACGTGCAGACAGACACACCCGCTAAATAATGTTCAGGTCAAAACCTGAGAGGAAAGTGGGAGAAATCTGAACGGAAAACATTTGGTTCATTTCAGATAAATGAACATCTAATCGTTCCCCTCAGGTGCAAAGGGAAGAGGAAAACTAAAACGAACAGGGGGATACAGAGATGAAGTGCAAGTAATCTTGACATCTTGTCAAATCTCTTGTCAGAAAAAAACCAAGACATCTTGTCAGGAGGTCACGGTCACTAACAACACTCTCTGAAGTCCCGACGGCCCAATCACAGAGCAGTACTGGGGTCACCATGGCAACCGCCCGCCCAACCATAGTGACGCATCTGTGTCAGGTGAAACAATCAGGTCACAAACCCCACATGACTACACACACACACACACACACACACACACAACCTCCAACACGAGCCTTCTCGAGTGTAAAGCACAGTCATCGTTAGTTTGGATTTACACAAACGTCACATACAAACAGCAGTTGAAATAACAGAGCTATAATGAGTTCAAGCCTGGAGTGTGTTTTAAAAAGAGGCGGGCTGGGAAAAGCTAAGATAATTAGCCTTTGCTCAGCACTCTGTTGCACACAAACACACACAAACATACACAAACACACACAATTACCAAGCACCTCTGGGGCAGCTGTGGTTTGTGGTCTCTGAGGGTGAGCGAGCAAGAGAGAGAGATAAAGAGACAGAGAGATCCAGTCCACAACCAATCTTTCACACAAACTCATACACAAACACACTCAGATCACACTCACCCCCAGGACTTTCTCACAGGGCAGAAACCCACATGCCAGTATCAGTCACCCTCCCAAAAGCGTCTCAGATTAGAGCCAGGTAAGTACACACAAACGCAAAAACAAACACGCAAAAACACACACACACGCATATCAGTGAACTAACTATACAGACACTGATACGGCAACAAAAATCTATACCATGACACTCACGTCCCTGTGACACATACAAGAAATCGCACACAAACACGAAAGCAATATTCCTCACTTCCTCATACTGGCATACCGTAAATAGTGAATTCTGTTTGTGCTTCGTTGTCGTTTTTTTTTTTTAGGTGGGGGGGGCTGTTTCCCAGCTTTAGAGAACAGATATGGGCAAGAAACTGCAACATATACACACAGACTCACTCACAACATCATCATCACCACCCTCTTTTGTCCACCTCAAACGCCATCCTCTAGTTTCAATACAATGTTTTATTTTTCAGTGTTGGTTCAACGTTCTGGATGGGGTCAGGTTTTTCGGTTCACACTCTCTGCTGGTCTACACACACATTTCAGCCAGAGTGTGTGTGGGTGTGAGATGTTTGTGTTTTTGAGAAAAAGAGAGTTGTATTTGTCAGCTGACTGCACCAGGTGGCACATCTCTATCCTTGCAGGGACTAGATACAAAATTCTGTTTTACATAACCCCTAAACTTAACCCTAAACCAGTTACCCCTGAAGTAAAGTCAATTAAAAGTCTTACCCTAAACCTAACACCTAAACCTAAGTTTTTCCCTCATGGGGACTGGCAAAATGTCCCCACAAGGTTAAATTGTCCTTGTTTTACTACTCTTGTGAGGATTTTGGGTCCTGCCAGGTTAGTAAAACATGGACATGGGAGTGGGAGATAGAGAGAGAGAAGCTAATGAGAAGTAGAATTGAGAGGGAGGACAGATTAAGGAGATTGGGAGGAGGTTCAGAAGAGGAAATTGCTCCAGTGTATGAATGCCTGCAGGAACACATGTCACTGAGAGTGAGGGAGAAAAAAGAGGGAGGATAGCAAGGGATGAGAGGGGAGCAGAGAGAAAGAGGAAGCACAGGAAAAAAGGTCAAAGGTTGCCTCTTAGTAAGAAAAGGCAGGGCGGCCCAGACCATGACGCACTGAATCACTTCATGGGCTGTCCGACACGTTGCCCTCTCGCACACACGCAAGGAAAACGGGTTACATATTGTCCGACAACTGATCTTGTCCGACAAACTGTAGCGCAAAGACACGAGCACAACATGCACACACACCAATTCGGTGTCAGGACGCTCTTGTTGCTCAGTGACTGTTTGTGTCCTTTAACGACAAGTAGTCCTTTCACCTCCCTTCCCGCTGTCACGGACGCACGGGCAGATTACGTAACCCGTTCCTGTCACGGGGGTGAGCGTAGGGCAAATAAAAAAGGCGAATCACTGGGTTTCAGGTGTTAGTTAAGTATTCCAGTATTCCATAGCTAAAGCAGGCCAGAGAAATCGTAAGAATATGGGATTATGGTACTTCCTTTCGAGTTATCATATGGATAGGATTAACCTAATGGGACCACGTGGCCGCTCCCCCTTTGCATACACACGCACTCTGGTAGATCAATTGGAAATTTGACCTACGCATATCAAATTTCTCCCAGCCGTTTCTATATCCGAACAAATAACAAAACCAAAGGAGAAAAACAGGGCTGGGATGACACCCATTAATGCCGTAGCGAGGGAACACAAATGTAAAGCGAATTTCATTCCTTACAATATTAAAACAAAACCCTAACGCAGGAAACAGACATAACGATGTTGTCATCCGCTCCCATTTATTTATTTTACACGCCATTGAGCACAGTGTTTGACGTGCAGCGGTATTTCAGAGGGCCGAGCGAAATTGGTCCGCCTCGTGGAAAAAGAAAAATGATATTGGTACCGTCAGAGCCCTGGAAAAAATATTATCTAGATTGTGTGGCATGGCGTGTCAAGCAAAGGACTAACGTGGTGTCGTGCCGGAGATGTAGCTGAACTGTATAATGGGGAAGGAGAACATTTCTACCCAGCGGAGAGCGGGTCTGAGTGGACACTTACTCGCTGACCTCTGGCCTTGTGGCCCTGCATCACAGACACGCAATACTGACTTAAATACGGTCACGCAAGGCAAGAACTGTTTACGAAATAGGCACATTTACACACAAATGCACTCCCTAACACATACACACTTAAAAGGAATTATTACATCTCCATTAACTTTGTCATGCTCACAATCGCACACACGCAATGCCCTCTCAAACACACACAAATACAAGCCAGCCAAATCCCTGTCTCCATTTCTCACACACACACACAAACACCCAACAGGGGCAGCCAAAGAAGTCAGTTGCCATGTCGACGGCAGGGCTTGTTTAGTCATCTGCTGCTCCTCAGATCCCAACGCTGCTGTTATCAACTACCTTCAGTTACTACAGCAACACAATATCACCTGGGGTGTAGGCTATGTGTGTTTATTAGGGTGGAAATAAGGATGTGGTTTCAGTAGTTAAAGCTAACTTTACACCTGGGCAACAGTGTGGGAATGTGTTGGTGGCAGTTGGTCGAAATTCTCCCAGAGAGAAGTTCTCACAGTTCACAATAGAAAACAATAAAGAGGAAAGCAAAAAGCCTTTAAATAAAGGTGTCAACGAATGGAAATGTATTTAAAAAACATAATACATATCCGACATTCTACACCAATATACTAGCCTATGCATAATTTGTTTTTCTAAAATAACTCAAGACGTTTTCACATTTTCTTTGTATTTTGTCTTCTTCTAACGGATCTTTCATTAACTAATTTTAAAGATTATTACGCAGGTATTATAGGTGCTGTTTTTGGCAAATGTACAGAATGGCGTTGCCAGACCTTTCATTAAGGAAGTATCCGCCTGGCTCGAGCGACTACCGGAGCCTGCTATCTATAGGCCTACGTCGATGTTGCATATTCAAATAAGAGCTTGGCAATATTTGGGTTCGCACGGACCCATGCGCATCCTGCCAGTGGGAAGGGTAATGTGTTTTTTCAACAACACACGCACATTCGCACGAACATAAGCAAGCCAGTTCCCCCAGTGCCTTGTATAACTTGTAAAACTGTGTGTGTGTGTGGTTGAATTGCTAACTGTCATTTTGTAAAAGTAGTCTGAGTTTAGCTCGAACTAAAGCATGCTTTGTATGCTTGGCTACTAGCGCTTGACAAGGGCGTGTGTGTGAACTTCATCTGTGTGTATGCTGTTTGTGCAAAGTGTTCGTGTGAAAGACTGCGTGCCAAACTAGAGAGTAAGTGTGACGTGTGTGGGAGAGAGACAGCCAATGCGTGTGTGTCGACCGACCGCATCAGGCAGAAGGTCACGCAAGTTCACAAAGCTAAAGCTTCCCTGGGTACAGTGCTTCCTAGTTTGGGCTGTTTCAACCAATGACAAGGCTGGGTTTGGCCGCAGAGCGTGCACATTATTACAGGAACCAAGAGGGCCATAATACAACTATACCCAAATAAGAGCGGAGATATGGGAACTAAAACTACCCGTCGGTTATCATATAAATACACACACCATCTTGCAGACTGTAAATGTAAAAATGACACACCCTCATTTAAACACTGACAAACACATACACACAAAAACTGGTTATATCAACAGCATACCTTTCTCTTATCAAAACATGTCTACTATAATACCGTAATAACCTCTGCTCTGAGGCCACATTCACGCTTATAGCAGCACAGGATGAACAAGGTAACAAAATAAAAGCACTTACTGAAACTTGAGCCGGATTTGCTCATTGTCCGGATTGCAATATAGCCTCTCCAACTGTTCCTGCGAGTCATCCGCCACGCTTTGCCAGCATTGACTATCACTCCTGCGGATCTGCCAGTGGTACGGTAGCACAGTGTGGTGATACGCGCAGTCACTCCCATACACACACAACCCCTGCAGGAAATCCACGCAGACAGAAACCGCGTCGGCTTGGTGTGTGTGATATTGGAGCTGAGTTAGGAGCTCAAAGACTAGATCCAGGGAGGCCTCTTCACTTTTATCCTGAAATATCTCGCTTTTGTCTACATGAAGACGGGGGGTGCTCGTACTGTCTTTGATAGAGAGGCAATTCGCCCCCCGCAAAACTTCAGAGGCGAAGAGGTCACTCGTCTTGTTGCCCCCCTCGCGTGGAGGGCTTACTAGAGGGATAGGCCGATCTGGTGTGGGGGGTGCCGCAGCCACATCGCGGGCCCCAGGGGGAAGTTTGAGCTGGAATCGGCGATCGCTCGGGTTTATTGTCACACGCTGGAGATCTACTGGCACCTTGGTTGACCCCCCCCCTGTCTCGTCCAACTCGGAGGCGGCATGCGCCATTTCCGTGTCAGCCATATCCGTGTCGGTGTCACCGGTAATCATGGCCGTTACACCGCTAGCTCCTGAGTCTTTCAGGCACACCGGCCCGCCGATCCGTGCCTGTTTGACCACAGCCGCAGTGCACAGGTTCCCCGCTGTTCTTCCCGGAGGGTTTCGGGGGACAAACACCCCATCTCCGGTTACTAGCGAATCCGTACTCAATAATGTAGTCAGGATAGGGTCTTCTAGTGCGCGAAGGCATTTTGCGTCTAGTTTCCTCTGTCCGTGTTTCTTTTTGAAGTAGGGCTTCACTAAAGGGATTTTGTCCGTAAGTCTAATAGATTGTTCCGTGAATTCCCTGTCTCCCATTCTCATATCCAGAGCCAGTCCCGTTCCATCGTCCAGGACCTTGTCGGTTGAGTCGGCTGGTTTCTGCAGCGTATGTAAAGTTTTATCCATGGTCTCTGAGGGCACTCCTAAAACCTGACAGTCCTGAAAGAGCGGAACGAAGTGATAAATGAGACATACTGAATGGGCGAGAAATAACACACCTAAAAACGTTTCTTCCTCAAAGGTTTCGAAAGTCCTGAGAATGTGCCATTAGATAACAAACTTATTAGTCAGATCCTTGACTAGAGTCAATAGCTAGCCGTGGCGCTTTATTGGATGACTAAACAATAGACGTTAGCTAATCTTGGAAACTAGTAGTTTCCTTTTGAAGTTAAGCTGATAAACACGAAGAACGGAAAGTAGGCTATCCGTCGTACCATAGCCCCCAAGATTGGAAGCTTGGAGAAACGGAATAGAAACTAGGTGGGAAAAAATTCAGTTAACCAAGTTTTATAATTCCCCGTCAATTACAAATCATGGTGCTATTTATTACTGTGCGTATAGGCTAAGCTACCGCGCGACACAATAATTGTCAAACGGTTCTCCAGGGAGCATTTATTTAGATCACGGGAGGCTGATACACGGGGTCTACGGCATACGTGCCAGTTACAAATCGCTGCTCGAGCAAGTTTGCACGTACGGTCTCAGTTAAAGCGATCCACACACATAGGCTACACACACACACACACACACACACACACACACACACACATCCAGGGAAGGGGGACTGCGGCGTAGAGCACAAAGACTAGACCAAGCCGCTGCATTCCCACGTTGTAACGAAAATCGAACAGTCTCCAATTTCTATTTAAATACCTACATATCCCATAACAATAATATTCAAGCGGCAAATATGCTATTACCCACAGATAGTCGCATATAAATGGCGTTTACCCACAAATACATTAATTTCAGATTTTATCCGAGGAAAAGGTTCGTGTTTGAGATCCACCAAATTGCATCCGACGTGTGCAAACTATCAGCCTGGTATTTGCTTAACGTTAAAATGACCCTTCAAATAGTCCTTAAGATATAAGTGCGCTGCGCAAAAGGACTGCAATATAGTCGATCTCTAACACACAGACTGCATAGGCGCCCCGGCTGGCTAGCTGGGTGATTTATTATGCGTGGCTTTCACGGAGACCTACAAAGATTCCAGACAAACAGATCCTACACCTACCTGGGTAAAATCCGTTCTACCTCTTCCGTACAGTTGTCTCCTTCGCCACTTAATCCCTGGCCGGTCATGGATGTAGCGATATCTGCGTTAGTCTGCTGGTCCTGGGCTGGGGCAATATGTGACAAAGCGGCCGTTTTGTCGTTCTCCACGGGCTCAATTCCGACAACTCCTGTGGTGGAGAGAGGCAGCTCGCAGCTGTTGCAGGGAACGCGCAGTGCTCATCCTCTCAGCCACTCACGGCGCCCCTCACCCGGGCCAGAGGCGGGACTTGGCATCAAAGAAGAAGAGCGAGAGAGAGAGCACCCAGTGAGAGATTTGAGGAAAAACGAAACCACCATCTTTGACGAAACTGCTAAATGGTGTGTCGTAAGAAGGAAAACCAGGAAGTAATACTGTCAGTTGGCCAGTTGTGGGCCAACTGTAAATGCGTTCAATTTTAGGAGTCACTCTGGGCTGAGTCACTCTGCTGGTCTTCCTTTTCCAGAAGGGAGGTTTTTGTGATAAGCTGCTGGCTGAATGGGACGGTTTCTGGTTTGCATATTCAAACACAATTTCCAGTAGCCTATATAATGAGATTTACAGTACACTACCCATGACTCCACTTGAAACCTACAGGACCCGGCTTATAATGCTTACCAAACCAGCTCTTATGTATACAGTCAGTGTTGTATCACATGGATGTCTAATTTGTCCATTGCTGGCTGCACTTCCTGAACTGTGCTGAGGGTGTCAGGGGAGGCGATCGCTCGCGCCCCAATGCACATGCCCAACACAAATGACAGGTCAAAAGGGCAATGCCCGCTCTAAATCATGTGACTACGAATCTTTGTTTAATCTGGGAGACACAAACACACAGCACAATTCAACCCCCCCCCACGCACACATTCTACAGACATGCTCTCTGTCTGTCTCCCTCTGTCTGACTATCCCTCTTTCTCCCTGTTTGTCACCCACCTACAGTTCACAGGGTAACAATTAGCAAAGTCTATAAAAGCGAGTGCCCAGCAAAAATGTGCCATCAGTGCAGTCAACAGAAACATAATACACAAATTACAGATCGTTCTCGCCTTAATAGCGTTGGGCTGACGCATGCAAATAATTGTCTGGTTAGGCCTGGAAACTTAGGCCCGCGCATTTCCAGCATTCCATCAAAACCAATACGCGTAACGTCCTGTCGTTCGGGTTCTGACAAGTCTCTGTGGGGCTTCAGGAGAAAGATATGATTCCCATGCCGAGGCCTACACGCCTTACATACCAGGTGTTCGAGCAGAATCGTCTTAGCACCCAGCAGACATCATGAGATGTCATGTAAGTAGGGATTTGACCTTATGAAGAGCTTCATGCCACATTTCTCTGTAACATGCGGAGCCTTGGGGCCGCTTGACAGCCATCCTTAATCGCATAGTTTATAATAATTCCGGATCACTGGAATATAAAAATAAACTCTTATTGGGTTAATGAGTTTTGAATTGGCACGGAAGTCTGGCTGTCATTAAGATGAATCTCGTTTGTCATAATGAGCTGTAATTTTCCCGCGGCACAGCCTACCTTTTATTTTAATCGTTTAATCTGATTTGAGGTGAGTTTAAAAGCTAGTGCGTGCAATAGTCTGTGGGTCACGAGTTGGATGGATGTTGGTGCCCCAGTCCGACCTGAGAAAAGGCAGAATATAGTTAAAGGCCCAGTGCAGTCAGAAATTAGGTTTTATACATTGTCTATGCCATTTCTATACCATAAAGTCAAAATAATCCTCTGAAATGCCTTTTTTTGTTTGTAGAAAGACTGGAATTTCAGCCTGTTTAGGTTGATTGGGGGTTTTGGCCAACTGATTATTATAATAGACAAATTACTGTTCTTGACATTTGTTTCCTAATACTTTCACAATAAGAATGCACTGTCAGACAGAGCATTTCACGGACCGGAGGAGATTCAGAGAAATGCAGTGACTTTCGAGGTCATTTAAATATCCCACTAAAAATACTGCATGGTGACGTTAACAACTTTTCTCCAAAATGTTTACACTTGTAACAGTCACGGCAGATGGAAACGTTATCTTACTCAAGGGTGAGCTTTGTCACGCAGGCTGTGTTTGCGTTAAGGCGACTGTTGAGAAAGATGGTATTACTGTCTACAACACCAAAAATGACGGTTAGATTGACCTCTGAACCTTGACGAGGCCTCACTCATTGCATCTAATGCGGGTCCAGGGGAGGTGTGTGTTTGGGTTGGGGAGGGCTTAAGGGACATTAGTGATAGAATATGGGTATGAGAAACATAACACAACACATTAAGTGCTGACTAACTCTGAGCAAAGGACAATAAATGGGATGTGGTGCAGGGACCGTTATTGATGAGCCCCACACACCCTACCCACACACCCTGTCCATCCCTCCTGATAGGAGTTTTCCATATGACTGTCATAGACTCTATGAATAGACCCATGGACCATAGGTTGGCACATACCATTGTGAGGAAGCCTGTCTTTACCCGATGATACACATGTATTTTAGTTCTATTCTCTTGTTAGAGGCGTGGTACTTCGTTATCTTGTGCTATATGAGGTACCGTATCGCAAGCAGTTGGTATCCACTATTGAAGCTCCCCACACAACCTGATAAGCGTGTGGAGCCAGGAACTCAAGAGGGGACACTACCAGGCGATGTAAGGTTAGGATATAGAATATACGTGTGTGATTGGAAGACAGCCAGATACTACAGGGGAAGTGCTGGAGAATAAAAGACTGTGTTAACTTTGTAATAATTGGAGAACATGTAAGAAATATGGAAGATCAACATCTTGGACTCATGCTAAATAAAGATTCTCCCCTGACTTGTTTGTTCAAAGACTCTGTTCATGGATCAAAAGCGGAAAGATGCTAACATCAGAGACTGTGTTATTGATAGTAATGGCAGAAAGTGCTGAAGGGGACAACTTCCTATAACCAGGCACTGCTGGTGTTTTCCCTTTGACCACTGGCAGCACTGAATTGAGCCATCTGTTTACCTTGTCAGGAGGAATGTGTGGATCACTTGAAAGGGTTCTACCAAACCAACTTCGGGGTTCACACAGACCAATTTACCTGTCATGGGGAATATAGTGGAAAGGTGCAATCTTTCATTTGTGATATTGACTGTAACACATCATGTTGTTATATCTTTTATATATAAGCATTTTATTAGTCAGGAAAGGAGAGGGTATTTGGTGAAAGAGCAGTAGGCTGGATTCAGACCAATACTGTACATGTACACCGGAGGGAGTGATTCAGACCAATACTGTACATGTACACCGGAGGGAGTGATTCAGACCAATACTGTACACGTACACCGGAGGGAGTGATTCAGTCCAATACCATATCATATCACCATTTCCACAGTAAATACAATACACATTTTTGTCCTGCTCCTCTACTGCATTTGGATGTAAACAGTTATTTTCCTCTCCCATCTGTAGTTTGCAAACCTTTTAGAGGCTTCCGGTGCCATCATGAACACGCTCTGCTTCGCCCTAAGATGACACTGAATTACTCTGGAGTTCTCATAGCCAGTACATACAGTACTCTTTTGTGATTGTAACATCAGTATGCTACATATCAGCCATGGCCCTCAAGACAGAGATCATTCAGTTCATTTCTTTTTTATTTTTAGCACAGCTGTAGCAAAACGTTTAGAGCCGCTTTTACGTGTCGGGAGCTTGGTATGTTTACTTTTGGCCTGTCTAGTGAGGTAAGGGTTGAGGCTGCGGGGAGAGGTCGTAGGAGACGGGGATTTGGGGCTGAAGGGGTGAAAGGGGGGTGGAGCTTCAAGGCGCGAGGGGGTGAAGGGGATGAAGGTCACCGAAACAAAAGGCCAAGGCTCAGGAGGGCAGGAAGCAAGGAACAATGTCTTGCACTTGAGCTAGAACCCACTGACAGGGAGACACACACCGACTCACACTTGCACACACACGCTGGATGAATGTGCTCATCGATGACAGGTTCCACCGAGGGGGCAACTGAGGGAGAGACAAAAAAAAGCGTGCATGTGAGTGTGTGTGCATGTTTGAATGTGTGTCAAGGGTAATTCAGGACCTCTTCAAAGCCAAACTATTCCTCTCCACTCAACTGGTTGCAGAGAATTTCGAGTGCGTGGGTTCAGGTAGCCAGCACGGCCCTGGTGAGGTGTTGTTGTTGCCTCTGTTGTTTAGTAAAACGCTGCCTTGAGGAGCTCAGGCAGGTTTGACTTTTTATTTGTTTGTTTCTACCTCAGAGATTTGAATGAAGGTGACACTCTGGCAGCACATGCCTCGGTGGAGAAGAAGAAAAGAGAGACAGAAGGTTGGGGGAGGGAGAGAGGAACACAGAGAGGCAGAGGGAAAGGGGAGGGAAGGAGTGAGACTCATAGAAATAGGAGAGAGAGAGAGATAAAAAGGGTTGAAGCCTGAGAGAGAGGGACGCTGACCTACGCGATTTGTCGACGTGTGTGGAGTACATGTGTGTGTCATAACAATAACGTCTGTTTAAAATTTAGTTGAAAGAGGGAACAATGGAGGCCGGGAGAAAGTGAGCTAGGTTTTGAGAGAGGGAGACAGACAGCAGTAGAGTGGACAAGAGCCAGCACGTAGCTGTGAGCCAGAGTGACGGTGAAGGTGCTAGAGAGCGCTGGAATTTTAATGACCCCACAGAAACCGGCCCAGCAGGTCTCTGAGAACAGCACAAAGCCACAGATACCTCCTCTCTGCTCTGCTGGGCCCAGGGAACTGATTCACTCTGTCTCTTTCTGCCTCTCCTGTGTCTTGCTTCAATGCCTGTCTTTCTCTCTTTTTCTTCAATGTCCGTCTGTGTCTCTCTTTTTTCACTGTCTCACTGTCTTTCTCTTTCTTCAACATCTCTCTGTATTTCTCTTTTGTCTATATACGCCCTCTATCTTTTAAAAAAAATGTATTTTATTTTATTTGAAGGGGTTATTGGCATGGGAAACAGTAGTGGAAAGCAGTGGAAAAGAAGAAAGATAATTACATAACCAAAAAAAAACCTCAAACAAAAATTCAAAAGGATAAAATGTTATATTATTAGCTATGTACATTGTTGTAAAATTATGCTAATCGGTAATGCATGAATAACAAATGGAATTAAATAAAGAGATTCATTATTTTCACAACGTTGTTTGTGCTCAAATGGTTGAACCTTTATCATGGCAATGGGCACAATAATACATGTGTATATATTTGGTGGCGCGAACGTGCCCACTTCTGAATCAGCAGCACATCAACGGCCCCAAGGGAAAAAGCTGACAGGTTTTGGAACATTCCGGACGCAGCCAGCAGGTCCAGCCCCTACCCTGCCCAGCTGCCTCCCACGAGTACCTCGTCAGGGTGGGTACATTAAGGCCACAGCAGGGCAGCTCTGATCCAATAGAGATAAATAAGATGCAGAAGCCACAAGGGACACGCCGGCGAGGAGACGGGGGGCAGAGGCCATCCAGGTTTTCTACCGCCACCATTCCTCCTAAACCTCCACCATAGGTCCGCCCTGGAGACAACGTAGGCACTCAAGGAGAGCATGTTGTCTTTTGATTTCTCCCTCTCCTCCCCTGCGCCCCAGTTGCGCCTGACAAGAGACCATGTGCCCCGGCTGTGCCAGACACGCCTTCCACAGCCCAAGCAACTGCATGCACTCCCAGTGGGATGTGGTGAAATGCTTGGAGAGTGGGGGTAAAGGTGAATAAGTTTCGCACAAATACCCCCAAGGGAAAAAGGAAACAAGTTCTGGAAAATTTCTAAATTCCTATATGTTCACTTAATAAAAATGGGCAAAGGGGCACACATGAACTAGACTAAACCAAACTGACCGAAACTAAAGCCCGATAGATATTTTATTTAAAGATAAAAATGTCAACATGAATTTCCGTTGACATGATTTGCTGTTGAGAGGACCCTGGCTTGCCATTGAGAAAGTAAATGTATTGGAACGAGGCTCCTAATTTTCTCCATCTGGTTTTTCTCTACCTGTGTACCCGTCATACTTCACCACAGGGGCCAGCTGGGGGACTGCACTTTCACTGTCTGTTCATGGACAACCTTATACTTTCATTTTATGTCCGAGCAGGTGTGTGTTTACTGGCATATACATTCAGTGCACGCAGTAGACTGGAAACCCTTGACTTTCAGTTCTCCACAGTGTCCCCATCTCTTCTAGAGTTTGTGACCTTTCTCTTAACTCTCCTTTAGTTAGCATGTGGCTCTCCAGCGGCTTTGAGTTTCACAGCTTCCCTTACAGCATGAGGTTTTCTCTCAATGTTCTCCGCAGACAGCTTTCCTTTCTGCCCTACGCTCAGAGAACAGGAGCTTTCCTTTCTGTCCCCCTGGCCCTGTGACGCAACCACGGTAGAACGCCTCTCTCTCTCAAATCACTCCGCTGATCATGTGAAAACCCTATATGCCGTCCTCTGGTTTCATCCGACCCGTCCTGGAGATGTTGCCAGAAGCAGCTGGAGGTCTACAGTTATCAGCAGATGGTCATTACAGTGTCAATGCCCAATCTGTTACTTTATTCTAACATGAGCCCAAGCGCTGCTGCTGATCCGCGAATGCCACCGCTTTGTGGGTTTAATTACAGAAGCCATGTTTCCGTGTTACCCACAGACACCATAGCTGTTCCCTGTTGAGTTAGTAACCAGGACCAGAGGTAAGGGATGGGGGGCCACCTCATCACTACGGAGACAGACAGCACCCTTGTTTTTGAAGCTTTAGTGAGCCGGAAATTGAGATTCGCATGGAGCTCACTGTGAGAAGTAAATACAAGTCGCCTTTCTTTTTCCAGGCCCAGGAAATGGTCTCATTGAGTGGGCTAAACAAACCTGCCTGTCCTCTCTTTTTCTCTCTCTCACTCATCCACTTTTTATCGCTGTCCCTTACAACCTGTAAGACTATTTTCTCCAGTTGAATTCCTTTGTTTCTTTCTGTGTGTTCTTTTTTCTTGCCCTGTCAACCTCAAAGGACAGAGACACAAAAGAGAGGCAAGGTCTTTCAGGTTTACAAGGACCTTTTCTAAAGGAAAGGAGGGGGGAGAGGGGGAGAATGGGGGAAACAGCACAGATGGATTCATAGATAACAGGCTGAGTCAGACAGGAGAGTGAAGGAAAGGTTGAGGGAGGTTGGGAGGGGTAAAAAAAAGAATGACAATACTTCTCCTGTTTCCTTAGTGGAAAACAAGCTCCCCTAGTGACGAGTAGAAGAAGGAAAAACAGGATGATTGGTGGGAAAAGGAGCACTTTATTCCCAATGGACCATTCGCTCACACGCTCACACGCACCCACCAATTTACGAGTGGTATCTGTCTGTGCTTGTAAGAGTATTTCAGCAGTTACATAATATCAGACCAATACTGTGTTGAGTCCCAAATGCTTACAAATACTTTATGTTTTGCTTTTAGAGCTGTGACACTAAAGAAGACAAATTAGCTGCTGTAATGTCGGTTTCTTAAGCATACTGCACCTGAGATCATAGACAGCACGTCAGCTTTTACTTATCTGAAGTGATTACAGAATAGAAAGTGAAATAGTATACTTGGGGTTAATAGTCAAACATGCAGAATTGTATTACAGTTTTTCTCAATTGTTTACACACAAATTCTGGTCCTTGAGACACAATGACCACAACATGTAACTCATTCACCAACCCCCTGAACCAATTCTGCTAAACTACAAGCACAATTCCTGCTTTACACTCAAATTGCAGTTCTAAAACACACTTTTTTCAAAACACTACACACAATTCTCTGCTTTTGGCACAAGTTTCATGCAGAAAATAT
>JACXGI010000625.1:0-86776 GCA_016801175.1 Esox masquinongy
GGGGGGGGGGGGGGGGGGGGGGGGGTTTGGGTGGAAACACATTTAACATACTCAGGCCATGTAAAGCAGACTGCTAACGTAGTACGACGGGTCCTGCTTTATTTAGCTTAAGTTACAGCGGAGTCGTAATGGATTCACTTAGCGGGAAAAGCACTCGTAGGTTTCCCCACATATGCACGATACACGCAGTAGGAGTACACAGCGAACCTCCCCGTTTTGACTAATTGTTTGACGGCGGAGAATTGAGGAAAAAAATCCATTCTCGTTTCCATCTCGGTAATTGGCAAACTGCTCCCCCAACTCAGCTAAAATAGACATCCATTTCTCAAGCTGGTAAGAATTGTACATATGACTGAAAAGTATAAGCAAGGCAAAAGAACCTTGAATAAACAACAAAACACAACACCTGTAGCATAATCAGGGAAAACTGGCAGGAAATGTTAAATTCCGGGGAGAAATAAGTCCTGGAGTTCAGCACCTACTTCAGTGTCATTTCAGTGTTAGCCCACACGCTAGCCTGGGAATGCTTTCGACAGCATCCCAAATGACACCCTACTCCCTACATAGTGCACTACTTTGAACCAGGGCACATCACTGCCTGTGCACTATATCAGGAAAAAGGTTCCAGACGTAGGGAATTTGGCTCAATTGTGACAGTGTGTAGTTTGAGCTTTACTGAAGTTCACTATACGGTAGATGTTCTTCATTTACATTTAAATTATCATGCTGGATATACAGTAGCAGGGTCTTCCGTTCCTCAAAGCATACTCATATTCCCAAGACGTCATGGTAATCGTGATCCTGCTTGGCCCTTCTTGCTCTGTTCAGGTATCGTCTCTGTACGTGGGGTGCATGAAAAACTCCTAAGCAGAATTAAATAATTTCAGCCATGACAAAAATCCCCCTTCATCCCTATATGCAGCTATATAAAGGTTCACAAAGTTATTTCTTGCTAAGAGTTCTCCAACAGATAAGATAATTTATTGGAAGATGTCAGGAGATGGGCGCTATAGCAAGAGCTTTACAAGCGACTTTCAAGTGTTATTCCTCATTTAATCAAATACGCAAACAAGGCAACGATAAGGTGTAAAATAGTTAAAGCCACCAATTGACAAACGTTATTCCAAGAATGACAAAACCTTCCAAGATACTAAAGATACTACTAAACATCCTCACCCTTCACTAAGATACTGGCCGCATCCAAAACGGTCCCCAATTTTCATAAAGGCCTGATATCATTAGGTTAGTCATTACATTAGTCATTACATGTTAGTCATTAAATGTTTAAACTAGTTTGACCATTTCCATGCACTATGAAGGGAACAGGGTGCCACTTGGGACATCGGTCACTGCCATTTCCACAGGAACCTATGATATCCTCAACATACAGAGGAAGTGCTCTCTGTGTTGCAAAGGGTTAACAACATTCCTGAAGCAAAGAGCGCCTGGCCATCTCCGTGGTTCCCATGGTAACTGCTCCCCGTGGCTTATGTGAGCGCGCTTGGGAATTAACCATGATTCTCTGTGTGATTCGCTGTTGTAGCTGAAGGAGACTGGCTGTGCTGTACGGCACTGGGCAACAAACACACACACACATACACACAGCACTTAACACCAGATTTCACTCTATAAACCTGAATTAGGATGTGGGATTAGGGGGAAATTGGTAACAATAGTTGTAATCCCTGATTTATAATACTTTAATACAATATACTATACAAACACACACCTACACACAGATTTGACCCTAAAACTGAATTGGGATTACACATGAGATTAGGGGGAGATATGTGGTCAAACAACAGCTGTATTCCTGGGTTTGTCAATTCTGTAACAAAATACACTAGTAATCTTTAAGCTTTCTAGAAGTGGATATACCTCTTAATGTTCATAGCAATATCCTGCGATACTGAATTGAACTAATGCTTTCAGTCATCGTCGTTATTCATCCTGAAGCCATTTGTAGAATGAGTTCAATGCCAATATTTCTCATGGTTTATTTTCTTATAGGACCAAGACATTTCAACAGGTCTAATTGTAAATGTCTATAGTGTTTACATATGCGTACCACAGTTGAAGAAAATTTTAAAAGCATCGATTATTCAATCATACAAGCTATATTAAGACTTTTGATGATCCTTTCCCAATCACAATGCATCCCAAGGTGCCCAGACAACCTTTGCAGTGCTGTCCTTTTCACCAGGGTCAGTGGGGAACAGGACAGCCTCTCTAACAGCCCTCCCTGTGATAGCTAAATCAGGCCTCTGATTGCTTTCCTCCTCTATTTAATGCGTCAGCCTGACCAAGCACTCAGCCAGCAGCCCTGCAACCCAACAGTAGAACAGAAAGATTCCTTAATGGCACCCCAACCCTAACAAAGTGACCTAGCTCTGGTTAGAAGTAGTGCACAATAAGGGGACAAGGGTGCTATTTAGGAACTAGCGCATCTAGACTACTCTCCAGAATGTTAACAAATGTCTCCCTGCACACAGAGCACAGCAGACAGAAGCCTTCCTTCTTCTTTTAAGCAAATTGCTGCTTTCTGGCGCTCTACAAGAAGTAGATAAAATATAAATCGATAAAAAGATAAAACAATAAGCGCGAGCAGAAAAAAATGGCAGCTGAAGAGAAAACCAATTACAAAAATGAAAAAGATGCCGTCGTCATTCCCTGCCACATGGGTAAGGAGGGAGTAGGGTTTGGTAGAGGGCAATGTTTTATTATTTCAATTTTTTAGTTGCATGAGAAAAAACAATCGATAAAATACCATTCCTTGGCTGGGGCCAAAGAATTAACAAGTAACATCATGTTGGAAGTTGTCAGTAGCTGTCTTTTGATAGGGATTGGGTGGCATTAGTGACCATAGTGTCTTCTAAAGCAGCGACAGCGACCTTGGTAATCTGCCCTTGTCACGTCAATAGGCTTTTAAAAGCGACACAGTCTACTTCTTCAAGCCAAGCCTCTTAAATCCCAAAACAAGTATTTTTTTTATCTGACTTGAATCCCAAAACAAGTATTTTAAGTGGAGGCCGTTGCCTTGAGCCAGGTGGCCCCTGTTGGTCAATGTTAATAGGCATGTTCTGCATGACCGCAAGTTCATATCCAGAGTCCCATGGCTTTCCTACTTCCCCTTTGCTTAACTCCAATAAAACTAACTACTGTTGACTGCCAAGGTGATCCCGCCAATTCTGTCCAGAAGCAATCTATCATGCTGGACCATGTAGACACCAGCAGCTCAGAAGGTAAGCTCATCTTGCTCAGAAAACACTATAACTCCAACCAAATTGTCTTTCCAAAGACAAGGGAGTGGGCTGTTGGAAACAGTACAAGGTGTACTGAAAAAAAAAAAAAAAACAGCAAACAGTTTAATATCAGACACATAGGTCCCATAAATGAGCGACTGTAGAACGATTTCTCCTTTGAGTGCTAGGCCTACATTTATTTCCTCAGTCAGAATTTGTGGTTGCTTTCCCATTAGTGAGACTGAGCCGCTAAGATACTTGGAGCAATAATTTTTCCCAGTCCCCCTCCGCTCAATGCAGTGCGGAGCAGCTGTGACTCCTACGACCACATTCTCACTGTCTCATACATCACTGGAAATAGCTCACAAATAGTGTGTGTGTGTGTGTGTGTGTGTGTGTGTGTGTGTGTGTGTGTTTGTAGATGTTATGGAAAATATCCTTATTTTTAGGTACACAATTGTTGGTCCTTACAAGTGTAGTTATGCCAATGTGTGTATGTGTGTGTGTGGCTTACAAATAATGACTTTATTAGGAGAGCTGTACCAAACAAACATCCTCCAAGCTGATCCAGGGTCCTATATTACCAACCGTCTCAGGTCTACGCTAGTGCACTACAAAGAGAACAGGGTGACATTGGGGAGGCAGTAGATATTGTGCCGCAGAGAAGATGTGGGAGAAAAGGATTGAAGAACATGCTGTATAGGGTTATGTACCACATCCCTCCATCTTGTTGACAGAAAAAGATAGTGAGAGGGATGAGAGACGGAGAAAGGGTGGAAGAGAGAGACAGACAGAGAGGGAGGAGAGAAGAATACACACAGAGGACTTGTGACAGCAGCCCCAACGCAGACAAAGTCGACTACTCAAGGCACCTCATTCCATTTATATGCTGCAGACTACAAGGTATGGGAGGGGCTTAAGTGGGGCTATATAAAAGCTGCCAGTTGGGATGGACTCAAAGACTCCTTCCTGAAGGTTCCAGTTCAGTCCTGGCAGTTCTCTCACATCTGGCATTGATCGGGCAGTGCTAACTAGAGCAAAGACTCTCTGCATACCTGAGTAATCTGTGTGTGATCCTCTGAATGATTGGTATGCAAGCCCTGTCTGTCTGTTCCTGTTGGCCTGTCCCTGTCTGCCTGTCCCTGTCTGTCTTTCCCAGTCTGTCTTTCCCAGTCTGTCTGTCCCAGTCTGTCTGTCCCTGTCTGTCTGTTCCAGTCTGTCAGTGTCTTTCCCCGTCTGTCTGCCCTTGTCTGTCTGTCCCAGTCTGCCTGTCCCTGTCTGCCTGTCCCTCCCTGTCTGTCCCTGCCTGCTTATCTCTCCCTGTCTGTCCCTGCCTGCTTATCACTTCCTGTCTGTCTATCTGCTGTGATCGGTGATGCCTGCATTCGGGAATGAGATGAGGCCCCATTAACCAGAGTTGCTCCATCCTAAATCCAATACAACCCACTCTCACTTACGGTAACATTCCATACATGCATAAAGAACATACCCCATTAGGTCATTTAAGACAGAAAGAGAACCTTCCTGTAAAAATCTTTCCAAAAATATCATGGTTTTTCTATGAAAAAAATGAAAACGATTTCCCTGCTTTAGCCCCCTGATTTAGGGACTATCCTAAATGGGATTACTGGAAAATCTGGGCGTTTTGCAACCATAGTCACTTGACCCCAGAACATTGTTAAAGACAGTTATTCTAGTCCTTTCTGCAGGTCATACAGGTCAGGGTGGATGTAAAAGGATCCACCTCCATTCTACCTGTCCATGGCATTCAGGTCATACGAAAACAACTTCCTGATGTAAAAAGTAACCCGTCATGCAGATTAGGGGTCAAAGGTCGCCTTACCTCCTTGGTGTGGGTGTGAAAGGAGACAGACATGTCCAGCAGCAGTTTCCTCTGCTCCACGCGCCTCACAAAGTCTTGAATCCTGACCTCCAGGTGGCGCGCAGCCTTGTAGATCTCCTCCGGGTCACATTCCCCCGTCTGGGCCAGCTGTTCTGCTGCCTCCAGGAGCTTGTCCGCGTTGGTGTATGTGTTCTGGTACCCGGGGAAGAAACTCAATTAGATGACTACAGCACCAGCAGGCGGGCATCTAAACTGCATCTGTCAGAGGGCATCTGCGAAATGACTCTGAAGTAAAGTAGGCCGTGACCACAGTCTGCTCTCTCTCGCCGCTGTTGGCACGGACACGCAGGACGTCCACGATGAGCGCCTTCGCTAAACAGCCCAAAAGTCAATTCCAATGGAGCCATCGACGCTCCCCACAATGCCGTAATCTGTCAGCCTGGCAGGGAGAAGCGTTTCCCGTGGATGGACAGGACAGTGGAGACCCAGGCAGCACAGCAGCAGCCATCAGACCAGCATGGTGCAACATGATGACCTGGCTGGAATGGGACGGTCCTAGAAGTTGTGACCTGGGGTCCTAAACGACATGGTCTCCATAAAGGCTCCATAACTGCTTTTGACCCGGGGACACAGCTCCCCGGGTCAAAAGTGGCACACTATAAAGTGATAAATAAGGGGCCATTTGGGACGCAACCCTGAGCCATTTACAAATTCAACTTGTTTTACACTTTGAGGGGCCAACACAGACCATCACCTAGTGCCCCCGCCCCCTGGAGAAGTTTTAACACTGAACTCCTGTCTCTCTTCCTTCCAGCTGTCTCTGTGGACCTGAGGTCCAGGCTCCTTCACATGTTTGCTGGGGGTCTAATCTTCCATGGCTACTGTAGCTAAGCCTTTTTTTGTTTATCTGAAAATTAACCATTTTTTGGGCTCTCAAAATATCTCCCTCCTAAATGGGACAGGGTTTAACACAGGTCGGCACGGCCGCTGATCTATTGTCATCTCATTTATTGTCAAGGAATAGAAAGGATCAATGTATTAAACAGTGCAAAATGTTGTATTAAACCCCAACATTTACATTTCAACAAGACATCAGCGAATGAGGGGACTTGCTCTCATTTGGCGAATTGGAATGTAACCCTGGTCAATGGTAAGGCTCTATGCAAGGAATAGGGTGCGATTTGGGATGTGGCCATACTTTGAGTGTACTCCATACAGCGGCTGTAGTAGCAGGCCAGCCTTGGTCAGCTCACAGCTTTCATCCCATCAGGAGGACTCATTCCCCGTCTGTATTCTGTCGTCCTTCCAGAGCGGGATCAATAACTCCATTCAGGCTTCCCCTCCACAGAGTTGGCTGGACTGAAGTGGATTTCTCTCTCATTCACTTAGTTTTCCCTTTCTAGCTTTGTCTCCCTCCCTCTCTCAGCCTGGCTCTCTCGCTTTCTGTGTCTCTTCCTCTTTCTGTTTCTCACTCTCTTCCTCTACCTCTTTCTAGTCTTTTTTTTCCTCTATATTTGCTTCTTATTTATTCAATCTGTTCCATCTGCAGGACTTCTATGAGCTTTATAACCAGATGCCAGCAAAGGCTGGTCGCTTCGCTCACTCTAAAAATGTATTGAATACAACGCCAGCCTTTTCCTTGTTTCATTGCTCAGCTAAGCCTATCCACTAATGACTTGTGCAATTTGATTTGTTTCCACAATCTTGCCAATAGATTCAGTGATATAATTGGTAAATAAAGAGAAGAAGCGGCCTTGAAATCCTACGTAAGTAGAAGGTCAGCGGTATTAAATTAAATAATTTTATTACAGTAATTATTAAGAGACGGTTGTCAATGTATTGGCTGTTGGTGAGTTATTTTGTTGTTAGCAAATACTGCTAACAATTATCACTCCTTAACTCAAAATCAAATGAGAACAAGTTGTGGTTTAAGAGTTTAGTTGGTGGAATACATCTAGCACCAATCTGAAGAGAGATGGACTATTTGTGTTTTCCAGGCTATTTAGATGGGACTTCATCTACGATGGCATTACATTTGAGCCAATTAAAAATGCTGCTTTAATCTCAGCCCAACCTCTGAATGAATAACTCTGATGCCATTTCGGTGTGGTGTCATTAGGATGACTCAGTGACCTATAGGGTCTTTTATTTGAAACCGCTGGATGAGATATGCAGAACATCAATTAAACATTAAACATCAATGTTGTATGCATGTCCATGTGTCCATGGATCTTTGTATGTGTCTAGCCAACACTTGATTTCTGAATTAGAAAAATCAACCATGATTTTTTTGTCTTGATTTTGGTTTGAATTTCCTTTGATGGGTTGTCTTGGGAAAGAAACAGTGCAGACATATCCAGTGTTTCCATCTTACTGTAATAACAACACTGCTAAACTGTATTGCGCTGCCACAGAAAAACAGAATATCTTAATGAAATACGATTTTTTTCCAAGCTGGGTGCAGTTAACCATCGCGCGCAGTTACAGCATCAGAGCAGAGCAACAGCGAGTATCTAGCTAGTGAGTGAGGTCAGAGAAACGAAAGTGGCTGTGGCTGTGCACGCGCATGTTTGTGTTGAACTGTCTGTAAGTGACTGTGAAAGGTAAGAAGCAAGCTAACTACCCAACTGTCACAACCTGATAGCTACAAACGGCTACAATAGATTAGCATCATGCCGGAAACATTAGACATTCGGCAGCAACAATAAGACCTCTGGTTTTCATATTTTGCCTTCAAAATAAAGGTCTGCGTTGTGTCTATATGGTGTGTATTGTGGCAAAAATAAAAAGCAAACAAAATAACTATTTAAATAATATTTTCTATCAGTTAAAGAATATTATAACGTTGAACACAGGGAAACAGAGCTTAAGTTAGTAAATGTAGAGAACATATCTAATATAAAATTTTTTATATTAGATATTCATACTGCCTCATTAGTTAGTAGCTAGTAGCTTTTATTAGAAGTTTGGGAGGCAGTTTTAGAACTGTTTTAGAGAATGGCTAATTGAGGGGAAGTACTTAGGTTATTATTAGGGAACAATGTTAAGACAGTATTGTCAAATAATGTTAAGAAAATAAAGTTGACAAGCAAGAGAGACTGATGTACAGGGATGACGTTTTAGCATGTCACGCATCAAGCCTTTTGTGTCATTGATGCTGGCATGTTGGCCTGTGACCGCCCCACTGTTGGGAAAAAAAGTAGGGGAAACATTGATATCTTAATGAGCTCAACATATTCCAATGAGGTGCTTAATTTGATTTATCTGATCCATCGTACATGAGTAAGAGGGATTTCAACATCCTCATCACTTAAACCTTTCTCCAGAGAGAAGGTATTCCTATGAAAATCGGATAAATAATGTACCGTCTGATATTCAGATCAAAGTCTCGACAGGCATCTCAGCTTGCATCCCAAATGACTCCCTATTCCTACACTATGCACTATTTCTGATTGGAGCCCATTGGGAATAGTGTTGCAGATGGGACTGATCCACTAGCTCACACCAGTCAAAAAAAAGGTGCTATCTCCTAACAGAGATATTTAACTGTCCCTGTGGACCCCCTTCCACACAATGCTTTACATGGAACCCAAAAAGTGTCAACCTGGAATCAAAAAAGGTTCTACAAAAAAATTAAAAGGTTATCCTGCAGGGACAGTCGGGGAATCCTTTTGGAACCCATTTTTGTAGTGTTTAATAATACAGGCTATTAAAACAGAACATTTTTCTTCATAGAGTTTCACTGTGATGAAATGTGAGAGTATTTCCACACTGGACTTTTTCCAGCTTGTTCGTGCTTGTCTTCTGGCCTCTGCTCATATGGACTGTTGCAAAAAACTTCCTTGCATGCCAAGCCCATAAAAACACTTATGTCAAAATGACTAGGATTGGACTACATCTCGGGGATAAAGTCTTGTATGTCTTTTTGTTTTCTTTTGTATTATTTTCCTGAAGTTCCGTCACTTGTCAATCACAAAATCATTACAAAAATGTATTTTCATTCAGACATTTCTTTAAATGACATCCTCACCAAATAGCTGAACCTGATCCAAAAACAATAAATTCAGCCATGTGTGAATTGCTTTTCAGAGAAACACTCATAATAGCAAGCTGTAAAAGAACAATAGAAATGTAAGTCATTGTGTTGTTATTAATGCCATGGTTGAGAACAGGAAGCCCACGGGCCAAAACCGGCCTGCCAGACATTTCCAAAATGAGTTTAATTTAGGAAATCTGTTCCCAAGTATATCCATTAATAAAATAGCAGACATTAACTGATGGTGTCCCAGTGTAATCAAAGTATACAATTTTTTCTTATGGTCAAATACAGTCTCATTTTGTGCTTATGTTTTTATTATTATAACTATATTCTGGCATAGTGACCATCTGCTCCTATGAAAAAAAACCTGTGTCCATATCTAGTTGACTGTAATAATGTTGCTTCCATTGACCATGTCTTGTCATGACATCAGAGAAGACAAAAACACGATAGCCCACAGAGGGCAAATCTAGTACAATAGTGTAAAAAAACAAAGCCTTATTTAAACTATACAGTTAATCCACCTCAATAGCTTTGGTGGGAGATTTACACAAGAAATGTATCAATTTCACAGGTTGTAAATATATTAGTGTGGACATACAGTCAGGTGAAAAAGTAAGTATATCCCCGGAAAGTTGTCTTTTTTCTTGAGACATGGATATTTTATCTTTACTTCAACTCTTTTGACAGATGAAGCTAACCGAAGGTAACAAAGCTTTTTCAGCTATTCTATTGTAGCTTTACTGGCGTGTTTTGGGTTATTGCCCTGTTGCAAGATCCATGTTAAGTTCAGCTTCAGTTTTCTGACTGATACTCCCACATTCTCCTCAAGAATTCTCTGGTACAATATGGAATTCATGGTTGACTCAGTGATGGCAAGTTGGCCAGGCCCTGAGGCAGCAAACCAACTCCAAACCATAATGCCCCTTGCGGTTGTTATGAGATTCTTCTTTTAAAAGGCAATGTTTTGTTACCAGACATGGCATCTGGCACCGTGGACAAACAACTCCACCTTTGACTCATCTGTCCAAAGCACATTGTTCCAGTAGTTTTTTACCCAGACGTTGTCTGGCAAATGTCAGTCGTGTCTTGATATTGTTGTTTGAGAGCAGAGACATCTTCCTGACCTACCTCTATCTGACACTGAAATGATGTACTTCAAATTGCTTGAAAATGACTTTGACCAGGGGCCTTATGTATCAATCCTGCGTATGTTTCAAACTAAATTCTTGCGTATGTGGAAATCATACAATTAGCGTGCGCACAAAATTGTTGGGATTTATCAAACTGGCTTATGCAACAGATACGCATGCTTCCGTTGATAAATCAGACCCATACTATACTTCTGCGTATGTGAACGAGTTTACGGTCTCCGCCCAAAGAACGCCTACAATTACCCATATAAGGTATCCAAATTAGCCCTATTGATTATGTAATTTCAGTCGATACATGAAGCAAGGTGGAGACCAGTCAGAAAAAAAATTATAAGAAAATACATTTCCCATAATGTGAACTTCAAATAATATTATCTAATATAGAATCTGAAAACAGGTCCTTTTTCGAAACGTATCAAGTAGCCCGACAAGCAGTCATAAATATTCCGCGTTGCAAGACGTGGCTGTTGTTGTAAATGAAAAAAAGTGGTCAGAGATCAGTGAAGGGGGACGCGAGAAAGCAATTTGCTGCACTCCTAACCAGTGTCCCAACTACAGGAGGTGGGCAACGTGAGACAGATATTTCTCCCATTGACCAGCACATCGCTGGCATCACTGGGGAGATCTGAGTGGAAAAGTCCTACTGTAGATGGGGACACCGACATGTCGCTGTGGGATGGTTGCAGTAAGTGATCATTTGTCATTAGGCTAATTATAACATTTCAACTTCACATTGAAGAAACATCAATAAAGACATAACATCAAAGTGAATTGGTCAAGCCCAGATCAAGTCATGTGGGCCTAGGACTTAGCTGTTATTTTCGCTGCAGAATAAGTATCTGCAGTTGCATACCAGAGTGGGATTGCGGAGCTCTGCAGTTTGGCAGGGTTCCGTATGGTTCCAAGTGAGGACTGTACCGGGTCGTCGCGGTACAGTACTGTGCTGCAAAGCAGTAGCCTATAACTTATTTTGTGTAGGCCTGTTGGCTGTTTTATTCGATTTGTGGTGAATAAGCTTACCTATTTTATGTTCTATTCATTTTCAAATTTTAAATAAGTCATTTCTGAAATGTATTGTCAATTTTGTCAAATTACTAATTGTAAGCCAACGTGTGATAACGCTGTAGCTCATTCAGAAACACAAATAACCTCTAGGTCGTAGAAGTGAGCATCTTTAATGCTCATGGCATATTGTAGTGTAAAATATGCAATGTCGAATGTGTTGCTTTACGCACATGCACATGGGGCTATTGTTCGTCTTGTTTTGGAACTAAGGCTATGCCCACTGAAAGTGCTACGTTTAACCTGTTAGTCATAACAGTTTTTGGATCAGCTACAGGCTGTAGGATTTTGACGCTTGCTACATCCGTGGCCTATAAGCCTACGATGTTGCAGGAAAAAATTTGTGCATTCCTGTAGGTTATTAATATTTCTATTGATAAGATTTTTCCCCATGTGTTTCAGTTGACATTCAGCTTTTGCGAAATAGCATGGTATTTCTCCAATTCAACCGCTAGGCTGTGCATAGGAATGGGTTGAAATTTGCGTTGGGATACGCACACTTTCCCGTCAAGTTCAACAATGATAAATGCCAACTTTTTCGTCAAAACTGATGGTTTACGCACATTTGTGCGTATGCACGATTGATACATGAGGCCCCAGGTGTCTAATCTTTACGAAAGGCTGGACCCTTGCAAGTTACTCTAATGATTTTAATCATTTGCACCTGTTTTGATGCACCTGATTCTAATTTTAGCCATTTTAAGTGATGGTAAAGGTAGGGCTGCACTAACTTTTTCCGCTTAACAAAACTGCACTTTTGTTCGTTTTTTTGTATTTGTTTTTCTTTACATATTTGAGCTGCCTTCAACAATGAACGTGGTTGGAATTTAGCTCAAAAATATGTAAAAAAAATAAATAAAAAAAGGTGACTTTCCAAGGGGGGGACTTGTTCACACGGAACACAGTTGCACTCTCACCTGTGCCACCTCCTCGAAGTCGTCGTGTCGTTTCTGCAGGGCTCTGGCGCGGTGGAGGGACTTGCCCACACCCGTGTGTTTACTGAGGAAGGCCTCTCCATGGTTCTCGATCCAGTCCATCACCTACCAAGGACACAGACACACAGCCGGGTTACCTGACACCACTGTCATGCTGTCAGACAGCCATGTTCGCAGAGGGAGAACACAATGGATTTGAACTAAACTGTGGAAGGAGCCAGGGGTTGTGTGAATATGTGAACTATTCTATCTTGTTGCTAGCCTTTTGACTTTGACTGGGAATACTCTGCGCTATGTTGACGGCAGTCAAGCAGCCAAATGTGCAGCGTAAGTGGTATCCAGAAACTGCACAGAACTTAGCACAGCTTCTCCCTAGAGTCCTACAGAAACAGTTGTGTGACTAAACGTGATGCGCGTAATTGCCGGTACGCCAGAATTTACAGTGCTAAATGTTGTGAGCATATGAGAGTTCATAAGATGAGATCACATGTGTGGATTTGTGTTGTGTCCCAGTGGGAATGAACTAACTGCATCTGGCTGAAACAGAGCAGAGCAGATCCCTTTGGCCGCGCTTGTCACCAATCTCTAGCTCTACTTAATAATTCACTGTTGGCATCTCATTGGCACTCTACCACCTATGTAGAAGGGGCTTTGGTCAAAACTAGTGCACTATGGTGGCGCAGCAGTCAAATGTGCTCATTTGTACCACAGCCTAAGGTTTGAACCTTAATTGCGCCGCTAGCTGACGAGTGGGTAGAAACGACTATTGGTGTTGCATTGTACAACATCACCAGTAGAGTGATAAAGGACTTCCTGGACCGACTTTGATTTGGCAGCTTAGAAGGTCATCAGGTCAATGAGCAAAGCCTCACATGAGCATTGTAGAAATGGAGACGTAAACTAGCCATATGCAGCCAAAGCCTACGACCAACACTAGCAGCAATATTCAACCATTCCTAAAAGCAAAAGTAGCGTGCTATTGGAACAGAGTGCCTTTTAGGGCTTCATGGGGTTATCTGAGGTAATGGGGAACCCACGCTGGCCTGTCCTGTATCACTTCATGTGATACGGGGTGATCCTTAAGTGTAGCCTCCCGCTCACTGAGCTTTGCCCAACCGTCTGTTTGTGTGTGTGCAGCAGGGAGCGGTCCTCTGGTTATGTGAGTGTGTACATTACGTGTGTGTTGTAGGAGTAGAACATGCCTACAGTATGTGTGTGTGTGTGTGTGTAGTAGGGAGGGGTCATCTGGTTGTGTGTGTGTATAGAGGAAGAGGCTTGTGTGTGGGTGCGTGTGGGAATGTTTAATAAACATGTCGGTGGCTGGGAAGACAACTCGCGTTTCCCCCTGATTAGAGTTGCTGCATCCACAGGAACAGACAGCTAAAAGTAGCCTGGCTCACTCCCACAAACATGCGAAGGGCCATGAATAGATGACATCCAGTTGCTGGGGATGATGTTAGCTGTCTGAGCTGGGGATGATGTTAGCTGTCTGAGGATGCCATGTCTCTGATGGTACGTCACTTCTGGATTCAATGTCTGTGTCCCAAATAGCACACTATACCCTACATAGTGCATAAGCCTTAGTCAATAATTGTGCGGTATGAAGGGAATAGGACTCTGAGCAGTTACCCAACACCTTAATGTTGTCCTAGCTACATTGATGAGGAAGTGGGACTGGAAATATTGGATTCATTTTACTGCCCAGCAACATCCTATTTTCTATTTAGTGTACTACTTTCTGGCAGGGCTTATAGGGCTCTGGACAAAAGTAGTGGACTATATTCTGTAGGAAACAGGGTGAAGCTGCACATCTTAGAACACTGAAAAGCAGAGATGTAAAGTACACTACATAATACACAAGTAGACTGTTGCTTGGAAAAGCTGCTCAGAACCAAACCACAGAAGAAAACAGAAGAAACCCAACAACATTTCTCTTGATTAAAACTGGAGTTCCATGGGAAAGTGGATCATTTGTCTAAATCTGTTAATTGTTACGGGGGAAACACATACGATCCAAGCCCGTCAGGAGGGATCCGAGAAATTCACAGAAGACGTTTGTAAGAGATGGAGAAAATAATGAATAACCCAGTCAGTGGTATATGTAAGGCCTATGGAAGTATATGTAAGGTGTTTGGAAAGCTGCTGATAAATGAGTGGGTAACAACGTATCTCTCTCCCCCTTTGCCCCCATAAGACAAACCCACTGCATTTTTATCTTATTTTAATGTTGAGTCATTTACATTTTCGTAGGACAATGGTATGCCTACAAATCAACATCTATTCAAGGATGGATTTGTTCTTCAAACCCGGTAAATTCTGTATCCATAATACAGTATCTAATATTCTCAGATTTACTGTTGAAAAATAAAATTTCAAAGTTCAGTAATCAAAACAATTTTGGAATGTTTACAGACTTGTATTTCTTTTGGGTATTGCTTGTGTCTGCTTGGTCATGGTGAACTTTATCCACAGTATAAATGTAAAAAATGCTGGTATACACTGACTTTTTTTGTTCTTGTATTTCTTGCTAATTACTAACCACAACACTTTTGAGAAGATTTTCTATAACCCAAAAGGCAGACCGCAAGATTTCCAAAATATTTGGCATTCCACTATCCATGGCAATAAGTATAATAAATAATAACGTTGATTAATATTGTTGTTTTTTGTTGACTGATCCGTTTTCATGGTTTGACTTAGTGTTGGCTAAACTATAGATTACAGTTTCTATTGGCCAATAGACTATTTTCAACAACATCTCAGGGGTTTGTGGTATACAGCCAATATAGAATGGCTAAAAGCTGTTCTTAGACAAAATGCATCACAGAGTACCTGGACATGGCGCTTAATGGTAGTATACTGGTAATTTTTTGCTGAAGTATACTATATAGCAGAGACCATCCATAAGGCTGAAGCACCATCTTCTTGTTTCTTTCTATTTGAGTGCTATCGGATTGACGTCCTTATCCCCCGCCACATAAAGCAGAATGAGAGCATCGTATATCTTAGGCTCCTCCCAGACTGTTATATACATTCTGAGAAATGAATGGAATGTCTTTAGATTAGCCCAATAGTGGAGGGAGGACGGTGATCGAGACAGCCCCAGGTATCCCCAACACCTCTTAAATCTGCCCACAGTTCCACGGCTCCCTATAGGGCCAATGACCTTGGATAGCACCGCTACCCCCCCCCCCCACCTCACCACCACTCCACATATATCCTCCAACAGGGCTTCCTACTGACAACGCCCTAGCAGTTGGAAGTCCTGAGTCCAAAATGGCACCCTAGTCCTAACATTGCACTGGAGCAGACTGTCAGTTTGGATGTACATTTTCAGTATGAGTCAGAGGCCTGAAATGCGTCCTATTAACACTGTCTGTTTCTTGGATGTGCACTGTGGCGGCTACTCATGTGCTCTGCTGATAACCCCCAATCTTGATCTGCCTTGGTGGAGGCTTCACCAAGCCTGGGCCTAGCGGCTAAGACCAGAACAAAGGATTACGGTTGCTTATCTCCAAAATAGGCAGCCCCTCCACTTAACGTCACAGGAGAAAAAAAACAAAAGCCAGAGAGAAAGAGAGAGAACAGAGGTTGGGGGAGGAAGTGGAGAGAGACAAAGCCAAAGCCTACCCTGTCCAACCCAAATAGGGGAAAGAGAGGCTGTGCCAACGGCAGAGATTATGGGGGTCTGAAGGCCTCGAAAAAAGAAGTCTGTCAACCAAGTCAGAGACAGACGTATTGCAGAAAGGATGGGAGTTAAGGGATCTTCTCAGCTTATTCTCATTATCATTGAGTCATTCCAAATCATTACCGCTGATCTGCTTTGTTTTAGTTAAAACTGGAGAGGATGCTCTTACTAGTTGCTACTGTAAAGAATGAAAATGGTCTTCACCTATGCACCAGTCCAGTTTGGGAAAGAAAAGGCACAAAAGCAGCTTGTAGGTACTGATAGCATTCGGTGCAGTGGGACAGATAATGATGTTCATTACACCTGCTCAAACAGACAACATTGACATGATATGAATATCAATGAACTACCCTGGTGTGGTTCCCTCGAGTAAATGTATAGAAACTGGGGCACTGTGGGGGTAAACAGCGAGTGGATTAACTAGCTGAATTTATACAAATGCTTCTCTGGATCCTGAGCAGCATTCCAAGCCAGGTTGTATAGGTTCTATAGGTTGTATAGGCTGTCACAGTCACACCTATTCCTGCTACAGTTCCCCCGGGAAATCATCAGTGTGACTCCATGACAATTTCATCATGCTAACTTTCCTGTCTGAATAATCTAGAGTATTTATCTACAGACGTTATTCCCCTAGTTTATAGCCTATCATTTAGCTTGGTACTGGTGCTGTTGAGAAGCACCACGGACACACAGGCTGAAGGAGTTGTAACTAGACTCTAAAGAGTGTCTCGTTACTGTTGAATTAATGTGTGCAGTGCAGCGAGGCAGGGTTCAATGCCGAACACGGGAAACACAATGAAGCGGATCGGACTGAAATGAAACGTATCCCACTGTGTAGCTTACTTTTTTTTCTTCTCCAAAATGAACGACATCCAGTCATGGTCACAACCATTTCTCTACAGGTTCTTTGAAGAGGAGTGGAAAAGGTGCGGTAGACCTCGATTCATCATAAATCTCAATGACTTGACATTGCACGATAAATTGGTAGTCATAGATACAGACACAGGGACATGAGAACACACACACACACGCTGCTACATTATAGGAATGCATCTTTAGGTCATTGTAAATCCCTGGTGAAGTATTCCAAGATAATGCCTAGCAATTACTCATGGAATTTGTGAGGCGAGAGGCAACAGAGCGTTAGTGTCCCTGATGGAGTGGTTCTGTATGGTTTAGCATGGCTAATCACAGGCCAGATCTTGATGTGGCCCGCAGACTTGCCTTAGGTCTGCTGTTGGAATAATAGCTGACCCAGACTGTCACAATAGCACTTCTGAAAAAGCCCTTTCTTTTGTTTTAGGCCGGAAATCCAGGTAAAGTCCAAAGAGCGACCTTATTCCTTTTATAGTACGCTACATTTGGCCAGAGCCCTGGTAAAAGGTCCTGCGCTTTAAAGGGAGTTGCTTAACATTTGTGACACATCCCCAGCCTAGAGCTTTCTATCTCCATTCCACGAAATGCAGAAGATATTAACTATACTTCTGAACAAGATCCCAGGTGATTATGAATATTTGATTTCTCTTGAAAAGCACACATCCCTCATTTCCCGGACTGTTGCAAAATCTCCTTAATCTTCGCATTTGTTTGAAGTATGGACTCCTTTTTTGAACCTGGAGTCAAATGAGCTATGAGACATGAAGCATTTCCTGCAGTAAGGAACAGTAATGTGTGAAACAGGCGCAAAACAACCTCATTCTTATTCAACAAACTGACATAGAGCCTATTTAGAAGAAAACAATTGCAATTAAATCATTGAAATAACATTCACATAATAGGAAAATACTGTTTTATATTCACACTGTATACTCTGCTTTCCAGGGGTATATGGTAAGTCTCAACACATGTGCACACAGTGCTTTGGCCTTCTGTCCTGGAAATTGTATAAATTCAACAACTATGTTTTCTACATGGTAACTAACATGGCACTCTTTGTCGAACAGTTGCTGGCGACAGTAGAGTTTCTGAGATCCTACGGCTAATTGCACTCCAACACACCTTGAGCGTGATGACGCTCAGTAGCCACAGGGGGGGTAACTTTACTTTGGAAGGTGACGTGTGATAATTTGAGCTGTTTACACTATGAATACATCAATCTCCAAACGCAAATCTGGTAAGTCGTAGTGTAAAAATGCTCACAGTGGCCTTCTAAGCTCCTACGTTTACTTAACTATGGCGCCAGAAAGCATGTATAAAGGCCACATCATTATTGCAAAAGTTTAACACCACAGCATTGCTAGTGGTCTCACGTGTGCCTGACATGCTGTGGTCTCACGTGTGCCTGACATGCTGTGGTCTCACATGTGCCTGACATGCTGTGGTCTCACTTGTGCCTGACGTACAGTGGTCTCACGTGTGCCTGACATGCTGTGTCATTTTGTGTGTACACTTACAATCGCCGCATATTAATTTGAGACAGATTGCTTCGGCAGAAAAATAATCCTTCACGAACAAGTAATGAATAATTATGTGGATTATAATTAAGAGACAAATTTGTAGGGGTTTTTGCATTTTCTGTTGGAAGGTTTTTAAGTGAAAATGGCATACTTTAGAAGTCTCTTTGAACCTAGAATACCATAAAAGTTTTAATTTCCTGATTCAAAGAAAATGTCCTGTCAGGACAGGATGATCAAATGTAGATATGGCATCTGTATGAAAATGGGCGTGCGCTTGTGTGCCTATAGTCACCTGTTGGACGTCTTGTTGGAAGACGCAGAGCTGTAGCCTTTGGTGCAGGCGAACCTTGCGGTGCTGCCATATGCTTTCCAGGCGTCGCTGGTGGTGAAGCACCTCATGGACTACGTCCAGAATACAGTGGACCGCCTTGGAATAGTTGGCTGTGGCTGTCAGAGACTCTGAGTTTCCTGGGCTGAGCGGTCTCTGGAGGACATCTAGCAGGGCCTTTCCATCCTGACTGACCTGAAGGCAAAGAAAGTCCTTATATTTGGAGCTTCACATAGGAAGGAGGTTGCAGGTTGCAGCCTGCTTTTATAGAAATCTTGGATGGAGAATTTCTGGGTATTCCGCATGTTCCGGAATACCCAGACATTTCCAGAATTATACACCCTGAAGTTGACATATCTGAACTCGATGCAGAAATTCAAATGAAGATTAATTTTGAAATTAGTTGATGTCAGTCAAATCTTTGTTTCATTATCAAATGAAAAGAAAATTACTAATAAATTAATATTTTCATAAAATTACTAATAAATAAAAAATTAATTCTAAAACAAGTTTATTCCTTCCTTTTTTGTTCACATATTTTTGGTCATTTAGGCCTTATTTTTATTGAGACAAATGAAATATAGAAGTTTTTTTTCTGAAAGAGCAGTAGGCTGAAATAAAATCTATGTATGTTGCAATGGAACATAGACAGCAGAGGTAGTTGCTTAGATCCCTGGACCATCCAAGGCCACCTAATCATCTCTCTTCTAATTAAATCCTGCCCTAGCTTGTTCTAGCTTTTCCTGTACTATACTAAAACAAGCTGGTCAGAACTGTAATTTCATTTCCAGTCAAAATACAAAATGATATGCACTTTTTGGGATGCATGGGTATGGGTGTTTTTTTCCGTCGCTTTATCGCCAGCACCCATATGGAACAGAACCACAAATCTTTCTTGGGTCCAAACCAGACTCATTTATAGCTACTTTGTTAGAGATGAAACAAAAATAAATCAAACCAGGACAGAGTCAGTGGATAGCAGAGTCATCTAGCGAAAAGCTCCGCAAACACAAACGTATCATCACACAGGGCATTGCGGGGGAAGGCGGACATTGGCCTGCATACTGTATGTCAGGCCATTTGTGAGCTGCAACTGAGAAGGATTCAATTCAATGGGTAAAGGTCACACTGGATTCTTTCAAAAAAAAAAGCTTTAAAAAGTTTTAAATTTACTGGTGAACATAGTTAAAGGTAAAAGCGGTAATTAGTTGTCACAAGGGTAATATTTCAATGTACATTGTAAATCATGTTTAGACTGCTTCTGACAATGTTTAGATAACTTAGTGTATGACGTTCTTTGAAAAACCTAAACCTCTAAATATAGGTTACGGACTTAACCTTTGAGGCACGTACAGATGAGCCGCAGTAGAGTGAAGGTCTCAAAGACTTTCAGTGGGATTAGGGCGGCGGGCAATAAAACGCAAACTGTTTAGCAAGCGGCTCAGTACATGGTGCTTGATACCGTGAGCCAAAAGATGAAAGTCTTGAGTGATCGCTGCTCATGCCAAGCTTGTCCACCAATCGAACATTGATATTCAAGTAAACAAAAAGGAGGAGAAAAGAACCCTGGCTATTCCTGATTTTCCTGAGTAATAATAATTATAACAATAAAACAATAAGCCTAAATAATATAACAAATAAATAAATAATAAATTGTATAATAAATAATAAATAAATAATAAATTGGTTATAGGGTAAAACAAATAAATAATCTGGGCAACTAAATGATTTGAAATTGACACACATGAAAAAATAACCTATATTTCGCATTCATTTTTACTTAAGAAAAAAAAAAACAGAACTTCTGTAATGTAAATTTTAGACGACTGCCAAAACCTAGCTATGCCACAGCATTGTTGTTAATATGGTAACCAACGCAATCTCCTCATTTTGTGGCGGTCTGCTTGTGCCTTTGTTTAACCAGGCAAGTCAATTAAAACAAATTTGGCCGGGGAGGAAGTCTCCTATTAAGCATAAACATACAGTATGGACATCTCTTAATGTACAAAAAGACAACACAGACAGAAGCCATTAGCAACACAAACTGCCATTAGCGTGACACAAGATCTGAGGGAATGTGTTTCGCGAAGGTATCTCACCTCTGTGTAGGCCTGGGTCACCTGTTCATAGAGGGTCTGGTGGTGGTGGATGGCCAGCTCCAAGTCCTGCATCTCTGAAGGCAGCCCCCCCTCACTGCACATCTTACACCAGGCCTCCACCCCCGCTAGGAACTGTGTGGACATGGGAGGGGGCCAGGAGTCACATTAACCCAACAGTACAGAGGCATTCATACAATTTGCGTGACATTTGAGTCATTCAGCGGTGAGTGCATACGTTTCTCTCTTCTCAGGTACTGAGGCAGCCCCACAACAGCACCCTGGGAGTAATTTCAAGAAGCGAGGGACGGAGGCGGAGTTTGGGGGAAGGTGCGAGTGTATGCCAAGAGGGAGGGAGGGAGTGAAGCAGACAGGGTCTTTACCAGAGGCTGAGGTAACCCTGGATCAGTGGCTAAGTGCTTTGTGACAGGACGCAGTGTTTCCACCAGCCGCCTGCCAAGGAACCCAGTCCTTCACCTCTGCAAAGCAACACAGCTACAGAGAAGAGGCACACCTGTAGCCCCAAACACCACACATCACAGCCCTGCTGCCATGGAAACAAATGTCCATCTTAACTACCTCCACACAGCAGCAGCCAGGGAAACACACAAACATTTCAGTCTCACATTGCCTGTGGGCTGAGGTCTCACTTGAGGGATGGTCATGCCTTGAGCTTTCATGCAAATCTCCCTACCAACCTCAATTCATGCTTTTCACAAAGGTCTGAGTTACGTGCTCAGACTTCCAATCCAGCCCTCATACTAACATGGCTACCAAATCAATCTCCAGCCTCTAATTGGCTCATTTATCCACTCTTCTCCCCCTGTTGCTGTAAGTGAGAATGTGTTCTTAGTCAACAACAACAGTAATAAATAATAGTAAGGCTTCAGGGCTGCGACAACCAGCGGTTTCAGCGTAGCGTCACCTGTTCTGACTTCTGGTGGAAGACTGCCGACATGGCCAAAATTGTGCTGCGTTCGTCCAGGGCGGCGGCGAAGCTCTTCCACTCCTGGTCCAGCTGGGCCGAGATCTGTTTGATCTGCTGTGAGGCGTAGTGGCCCGCTTCAGACAGCCGCGACGCCACGGACATGATCCGGTTTATGTTCACGTAGGCATTCTGGACCAAGAGACAAGAGAGACACATGATGTATCATAGTCTGTTTCATTTCATTCATCTACAGTATTTAGTTTACAATCAATTTAACTGAATGCATCTTTCATTTAACCAGAAAAGGAACCAGGCAAGCCTAGTTCAGCTGGCCTGCAATTAAACGTGAGAAATGTTGTTATCGCGGCTGGATTCAAACCCAGGTCTCCCACATGAGAGGCTGTGTCTTTAACCATTACGCCACAGAGCTATAAGGTTGTGAGTGTTGGTATAGCATCCTGACATTACAACATTTTGTCACGCATTAACATTACGCCAAGTCTGAATATTTCGCTAGACACTATTAAGCATTGTGTTAATCTGACTAACGTTTCTTATTAAGTTTACCTCCACCACAAATAGCATGAACTGTATGGCTTTTGCCACTGGCCGTTTTAACAGCTTATTAGCCAGTAATCGGCTTACTAGTATCTACTAATTGACTACTTGGAATAGTCATAAGAACTGAACAATTGCTAGCGAGACTGAATATGAACTTTAAACTTCCAAATCTATTTCCTTTCATGGCACAACACCAATCGTTTTTCTTTCATTCGTGAATGACATTGATACAATAAAAATCAATATAGGTGACGATAACTGACTTTTTCGTCAAGTGAAAAGACAAGAGAATCATGGAAACCCCTACTCTTTTTCTGCCCAAGGGGGTGATCTAACTTATTACCCCAAAAAGCATGCACGGATGCATACTTCGAAAATGCACCAGAAATAGTCGCAATATAACCATGAACAGGCAAAATTCCACTCCTAAAAGTTTGCATAACTTCTGCAATTAATTATTCAAGTGGTGCTGATAAGCAAAAACTCAAATTATTGACTATTTCATCTATGTTTCACTCCAAAATGTATACAGTATAACATCAATTTGGTGTACTTAAGATTCCGAAATGCACCTTAGCAACACAATATTTATTTAATTAAATTCAGGATCTACATAAATTATAGAAAAGAAAAAGAAAATAAATTTTTGTTCACCCATACGGACAGCATAATCCAAGTAGACCAGAAAAGGGTGTCGATCTGATCAACCCAGGTCTCTACGGTGTTTCGGGCTCTACCTGTAGCAGTGTACTATCACTTCAAAATCCAACATTCAAGGCTACACCTGAACATGGACGTGAGCCAGCCCCCCCCCCCCTTTTTGGCAGGCCACCAGTGATGTCACACGCAGACAGAAATTCACATGCTCTATTCTTACATCTGTATTCCCCAAGTCCATCCCTCCATCCTAACGTCTCCCCTCCATCTATCCATTATGGGCGTCATTTCATGTGGCATTAGGCCAAGCCCTTCATCAGATTCACACAATTCAGTCACCGTGGGCTTTATTTTCCCCAAAAAAAGCTGATTAGAACTGCTAATGAAGCCATCAAAACAAATGGCATGTTGGTGTGAAGCCTGGTTTAATGAACTAGGTATAGACATTGTCGCTATACACTAAGAACAATGTGCCAAGACTCACACCAAAAAACATAAAGTTAGACAGGACTCTACATGAGCAGAGAGAGAGATAACGAGAGGAACAGTAGATTATCATCGTATTAATAGTGTTAGTATGTAGAGATCTTAGTATTAGTAAAGACAGTAATTATAATAGTACTAATAGTGTTAGTATGTAGAGATCTTAGTATTAGTAAAGACAGTAATTATAATAGTACTAATAGTGTTAGTATGTAGAGATCTTAGTATTAGTAAAGATAGTAATTATAATAGTACTAATAGTGTTAGTATGTAGAGATCTTAGTATTAGTAAAGATAGTAAATATAATAGTACTAATAGTGTTAGTATGTAGAGATCTTAGTATTAGTAAAGATAGTAATTATAGTACTAATAGTGTTAGTATGTAGAGATCTTAGTATTAGTAAAGATAGTAATTATAGTACTAATAGTGTTAGTATGTAGAGATCTTAGTATTAGTAAAGACAGTAATTATAATAGTACTAATAGTGTTAGTATGTAGAGATCTTAGTATTAGTAAAGATAGTAATTATAATAGTACTAATAGTGTTAGTATGTAGAGATCTTAGTATTAGTAAAGATAGTAATTATAATAGTACTAATAGTGTCAGTATGTAGAAATATTAAAGTTAGTAATGATAGTAATTACAATAGTAGTAATAGTGTTAGTATCTACAGATAGCATAAGCAGTAGTAATGATAGTAATTACAATAGTAGTAATAGTGTTAGTATCTACAGATAGCATAAGCAGTAGTAATGATAGTAATTACAATAGTAGTAATAGTGTTAGTATCTACAGATAGCATAAGCAGCAGTAATGATAGTAATTACAATAGTAGTAATAGTGTTAGTATCTACAGATAGCATAAGCAGTAGTAATTATATTAATTACAATAGTAGTAATAGTGTTAGTATCTACAGATAGCATAAGCAGTAGTAATGATATTAATTCCAGTAGTAGTAATAGTGTTAGTATCTACAGATAGCATAAGCAGCAGTAATGGTAGTAATACTAGTAAATGTTAGTGTTATTCATATGGGTTAGTTAGAAATACAGAAAGCCAAGCCTCTGTGTGGGGAGGGTTTTTGTACAGTACAGTCCTCCCTCCCTAAGTGCAGTGTGCAACCCAGTCCAGCAGCAGGGTGATGGGGACACAGCAGGCTGGAGAAGACTGGAGAGGAAAGAGGGCACACAGCCACACAACCCCCACCCCCCAACACACACACACTAATAAAACCACTAAACACACACAGAAATAAACAAATACACACACACACACACACACACACACACACACACACACAACTGATGTGAAGGGCCTCCTGTGTGTCTGCAGAACTGCACATGCCTAGTCCCTGACACACAGAGCTGAGGAGAGATGGCAGGATCCACCGTGTATTACTGGAATAGCTCAGTGTTATTACGGCAGTCAAATGTGCACGCGTGCACATGGCGTGTGAGACTCTTGGCGTGTGTTTCCTACAGAAATGGCTTCTCATCCAAATAGTATCAGAAATGTCTCCATTCTGTCAGAGCAAAACAGCGCCCAATTTTGTATCCCAAATGGGACCCTATTCACTAGTTAGGCTTATTGGGTTCTTATCAAAAGTGGTGCACTATAAAGGTATGCATTTGGATGCTTTGTAATAGTTATCATAAATTCCATGTTACAGGCGAAACCGGAGGTAATCACATCAACATTGCCGAAGCCTGATGTTACTGTAGTAGAGCAATAATTATCTGAGTGGGAGTTCGCGTGTAAAACTAACTCCATGGCCAGTGACCTGTTCTACATCAATGATAGCTGTCAAACGGGGAAGAACATTTATTTAGTTTTTTTTAACAACCCTAATAGAACTATTAATCCAGTAAATGGATAGCCTTTCGACTCCTTCCTAGACTGTCAGCTAGTCTATTTTTCCATAATTCAACTGGTGCTCATCCAGAGTGAAATCATCAAGGCATGATTCAAAGACCACTGACATCATCCGTATTATTAGATCCTATGTCCACATAGTCCGCAGAGAAAGTCATCAGACACTGTAGTCCTCACATACCAGAGTCCTCACAAAGCACACATAGTTCTCACATGCCACATACCATAGAATTCATGGCAAAGTGATTGTGCTGAGTCTGGAGGTCCACGGCGTGCTGGTAGCTGACTCCGATCTCTGTGTGGCTCTGAAGGAACACTTCCTTATTGTGACTGATCCAGTCAAACATCTGTTGGGAGAACACAAACAGTTATATGTGGGATAGGTAACTGGTCCTGCGTGGCTAAGCTAAAACGCCGGCTGGCCACGCACAGATAAATAAAATCCCTGAATAAATGGCATATACTGTATTCAGCGTGTTATTTTATTATACACACAGCCATCGATTATAATAACAACATTTTACATTTCAGCCATTTAGCAAATGCGCTTATCCAGAACAAATTTTTACTGGCCCCGCCAAAGGAATCAAACACACAACTCTGGCATTGCAGGCACCATGTCCTGCACTACAACCAACATAATTGATAGACATCCTTAGAGATAGTTTGGCTGCTGTAACTTTTCCCCGCAAAGTAGACGTGTTCATATTTCGGTTTCCTTATAGGACAACATAAAGAGGAAAGGCACGGCATATTAAATAGCAGAGGGTGTACAGCAGCATTATGTAGAATAGATTGCAGCTTCTTAGACCATTACCTCACCCTACACTACGGTGGATAAATATTTGGTGTATTACATGATACTTCAGTCCTTTACGCTGGCGATGTAATTACACAATCGATTTAAATTAGTTAAAATGACAGTGTCATGACAAGCGTGGCTATTTGGTGACACAGGGACAGCCGCTGGCACTGACCTCTCTAGGTCAGTGCCAGCAGCTTTACATCCCTGCTCTGAAGAGCCTGCGACTGTAGAACAAATGATTTTTAATCAGGTTTGATCAAGCTGGTAATAAACACTGACAGTGGTGTGACCTCAGGCCGCTGCATTCCAATAGAGGTCCTCATAAAAGGAATTCGTTGTGTGATGTGTTTTTACTGATGTAACAGATAGATTGAATACAGATTGCCCTCTTACACTCAATACCAGGTTGTGTGGAATGACTCCAACCAAACGCTTCCAGTAGCATTAAATATAATGGAATGGAATGGCCTAATCAATGACCAGACCTAAACCAAACTGAGATGTTGTGTCAGGACCTGAAACTGAAAAAACCTGCAGATGTGGATCAGTTGAAAGAGTTCTGGAGCAGGTCAAAATAATTTCACAGAGATTTAAGATTCTAAGGAACAACTACTGGAAAGTGTTTGGTCCCAGTCATTGACAACCAGTTATTGTGTGTAAGGGGACAATCACATTTGCACATGGAGTATAAACTTTGCTCATTAAATAAGTTCATTCAGGTTCATCTAATGTTTTTGTTCTAAAGATCTACATTCAGTGACAAAAATATGCAAAAACAGAAAATCTGGAAGTTAACAAAAACTATTTTAACAGCTGTGATATTGGAATCATAGGTATCATAATGATCTCAGTAATATATTAGCTCCCCATAGCCTTTTGTACAATAGCACTATGTGTCAGTGATATGTGAAATCCCCACCTAAACATGTATATTGTTTATCAAAAATATTGTACCTGAAATGTGGCTAAATATGGCACCAAACTCTTAAATGCAGCCTACACTTTACCCAGTAGTGTAAGCAGTGCTTCATATCTTGAGACATCCTTTGTATTCGTTCTTGAAATTTCCAGGGACCTCAAGATATGACACTAATACAATACTTAAGTGCAGATACACTATATATCGCTGTTCTCATTAGTCTTTATACATTGCAATTACATTTTGTGAGCTTATTGCGATTTGATGTTCCTAACGTATTGGTCACCATATGCATAGGACAAGACAGCCGGTCATTGAAATTAAAGTGCTTTTCACTAATCAAGAAGATGGGGACGAACCTATGAATGAATAACACTGTTTTGGTGCAAGTACAAAAGCAAACATAATATTGCGTACGTATGTTGTCCAAAATAATATCCCAATATGGAATTGTATTGATTTTTCCACCCATCATTACTTCATATATTGCAGGTTTTATGCAAATGTCTTATAGAACTTAATGAAATGTACTTTGTTAAAGACTTGAAAGCCCATATGATTGATAATGTATTTGTAAATTCCCCTACTGGTCACGCTTATGAAATCATATCTTGACAGTTAAATCTATCAACTTACAAATCAAATTGGGAGAAGCTTGCCAAAGAATTAATTAGCTAAATGACTCTAAGATATTTGGCGGGGGAGACAAACTCTGGCTCAGTGCAGTAAGTTGCTGATAAATGACTACCTATCATGTTCACTTGAAAAAGTATGATAACTACTGGAGAGCTAGTCTGAAAATGAAAGACATATGAGCAACTGTCACTTTACATCTATATCCTAAATGACCAATGGCTTCGTCTACATCCCAAAGCTGAATGTACTGTGTAAAAATGACCCATTCCTTGAAAGTATCCATTTGATTGTACCACAGTGATATTTGTATATATTAATGGCTACAACATGGATTTACACCTTGAGACTGTCCTCTCTAAAAATCTATTTTAGACTTGTGAAATAAATGAATGGTTCTGATTTAGAGGTAGTAATGGTTCTTTTTCTGCATTTCAAATGGCACCCTATTACCTTTTTCGTGTACTGCTTTTGACCAGGGCCCATAAAGCACTATGTAGGGAATAGGGTGCCATTTGGAACGTAAACCAGAGATCACATGAGGTCATTACTGAGGCACTCCTCATGGCTGGCAAAATAAACACATGGCCATCCTCCCCCCACCCTCTCTCCTCTCAGTGAAGAGACCCTCTGTTATTGTTCTCTTTGATCCTGATCCACACAGATATGAAGAGTCTTTACAGAGCTTACACACCCAGAATTTCATTTAGGGAGCATTGTGGTTTTTTTTTAAAGACCCTTAATAATGCAGGATCTTCAAAGGTGCTGTGTTAACAATGTCCTCTGTCTTTTGAGTAGCTGTTTGAAATACTGGAGTACAGGTGTTGCAACCGCGAATGCCGCTTTGATTGTCCAATTCCTCGGTTGGATCAGACTGAAAACAGCCTTGTGGAATCTGAGCTCACAATACGACCTGTAGCTGAACTGCTGCAGCTAATGTGATTCTGCCTTGATCGGGTTATATAACTTGCTGCTAGAACAGTGTTAGGAACAAATGGTGGTCCAATCGAAGAAGACACAGGAAGGGACAGCGGGATACGCGTGCCAGGCCTTGATTGGCATTGAACCCAGAGGAAATGAATAATTACCCGGCCCCAGCTTAATCAGCAGCACCGTGGGGCTCCGCTGTCATTAGGAAAGGCACTGACTGCACTTATCCAAATGAAAGCCTCTGTTTAGAGTTCACAGGGGATTGCCCTACTAATTCATCATTGTAGGCTTTATTGGAGGAATGTGTCAGAAAGCTTTGAAAGAGATTGAAATGAATATTGTATTGTTACTGTATTGTATAGCTAGGGTTTGAAATATTTTGGAAAGTGACCGGCATTGTTCTACTCCACGTGACTATAGTGACGTTTTTACAACCAATCCCTTATCCTCAGTACGTACTAGCTGTGTGGGTTTTCCATATATTATATACAGTTCCAGTCAAAATAAAAATAAAGAAATAGCCTTGAATGAGTAGGTGTCCAAACTTTCGACTGGGACTGTATATATTATAATCACAAACTGGACATAACAGGAAATAAATTCTCCTCTGGCAATTCCATGCCGTCCAAATTGTTTGAGACGTGTCAATTGATTCAAACCCCGTTTTGCCGGCACACACACACTGGAGGGTAATTGAGCTCACAGCAAGAGACCTACCACAAGACTTGACATTCATCCATCTACCCTGGGCTGCACTGCAACAACAATTTTGCATCTCCTTCCACTGTATCCTAGAGCACTGTCAGTATGAGCCAACCAGGATTAAAACAATTGGCCAAAATAACACAGTTGTACTGCAAGGCAGTGATTTATACCACTGTACAACTCGTCACCCTAAAAATACTATTTTTAACATATTGTCTGGCATTTATATCATCACTGTGAGCAAAATACCATCACCATTTCTTACAGGGTCACATGTGCCAATGTGGTATCGGTCCTCAAAAGAGGTCGTATGCTCGCATTATAATTGATGTTGTTGAGTTAGTCATAATGAGTTTCGCTGTAACTGAGGTGGATGAAGTTTTCCAAAACGAATAATCAAAATGATTACACGTTCATTTGATACATCTGGAAAACATTACTGCTCCTGTCAAGAGATGTGCGTAGATGAAAATAAATGATTTAGTCATCTCTAATATCCATATTGAAATACCGTATCAACTAAGAAATTAGGCAAAATACATGGTTATTCCCTAAAAATAGCATGTCAGGGAATTGTTCTGCAGAGCCATTCTGGTTTCTTGATATATTCTAAAAACCTTATCCTCTTTAAAACATATTATATGCCATTTATGCATTCAAATAAACACAAACAACACAGCAGTGTTTCTATGTATTGAGGCACTCCATTCAAACAGTGAGGGCCCATGTCCCAAATGGCACCCTGTTCCCTATATAGTGCACTATAATTGAGCAGGGCTTATAGAGTTTTATTAGGCAATAGTGTTCGATGTGGGAAGCATCACATACCTCACAGCGCATCCAGCCCAAAGTTTGTTATCCTTTCCATATTGAGACATGTCGCTAGGATAAATATTTGCATAAAAAGCTCAAGGATATTTATGTGCCAAAACCTCTCAATCAGTCTGCAACCTTTTTAATATAAATTCATGTCAATGTTTGTCTGCCTTAATGTATACAAGGCAAATGTTTTGCAAGTTGATTTGTCTTAACAAACACCCTGCGTATATGTTATATGGGTTCATTCTGGATATTTTCATTGCAGAGATTGTACGTATCCTCAATATCATGTTTACATTAGCTTCTATGAAGTATTGAAATGGACATGGCCGATTTTCTTTGTCAGCGCAGTTTCACTCAGAGATAAACTCTGCTCTCTGTTGTTGCGATTGTACCTCTGGGCTTGATCACCCACCTTCTCTGCGTCCTGTTCAAAGAGGCGGAGCTGGAAACACTGGTCCAGCTTGAGCTTGCGTACGTGCCACATCTGGTGCAGGTGCTGCCTGGTCGAGTGCAGCTTGTCCAGCAGACTGGCGATCTTGGGCACCACGCTCTGGAAGTCGGCACTACCCGAGATGCAGTTCCTCCCAGAGAAACCGTCCGACGATCGGATGCACTGGAGCAGCCTCTGGCCCTCCCGGTCCAGCTCTTCAACTGGAGCCTTAACCACCTTCTTCTTGAGCTGCGTGTGCTCGTCGATGAGGCGCCGCGAGCCCTCCACATCCACCGGAAACTCCTTCTTGGCCAGCAGCTCCTGAAGGTCCTCCAGGCGAGACAGGAGGTGCACAGCGCTCCCCATGAATTCCTCCAGGGCCACGCGGAGATCCATCCACTCGTCGTGGTTGTATTCCAGAGAGCCGTCAAAGTCGTCTGTCAGCTGGGACGGGTCCACCAATTTAGTCAGTCCCTCCACTGACACCATGCTAGTCTGTCAACGGCACACAAACAAGAGGCTCTCGTTAGGGTTACCCCAGCTAAGAGGAGTATATGCTTCACCTAAACACAGTCCAAATGGCAACCCATTCCCCCTAGTTATCATTTTGAAAAGGACTCTGTGTAGGGAATGACTTGCCATTTGGGATGCAACAATTCTGTTTCTCATTAGCACTAGAGTTCAGTGTGGTGGGGAGGAATGAGAAGGGGGAGGACCAAAGAGTGTATGCATAACCTCACACTACCTAGCACAGTGATGTCTGACCTCTGTACAGCATTACAGACACTGAAGATGGAAAAATGGCGTGGTGGGGGGGTTTATCATTCTTTGCATTCTTTTCTCACCAGTCCCTTTGAAAACGCAGCTCTGTGATTCCTGTCCGCTTTAGAGACAGATCAAAATGAACAGCTGTGGTTGCGTATTTCTCCAGTGAAAACAACACAATTAAAAAAACAAAAATGCTATTTCACTGCGACTGAAATACAACATTAAAACACCTTGCTTATCATGATAACAGGATTCCTGACTGGAATTTTGTTTGTTTGGTCACTACGTTGACACTGAAAACAAATTACTTTGTAACTTTAATTTTTGGTCCACAATTCTTTTTTTCTGTTATCTTGATTTACTCAAACTGAGGATGAAAGTGCCTGTCAGCTGCTGTGTGAGTTTACAACATTGCCTCTCACTACAATCCAGAGAGGAGAGAGAGATGCATTCTAATAGGCACAAGCACACAAACATTGCTTAAAACGGAATCGCAGGGATTTGAGATTTAAAAGCAACTACTGGTGTTCTAGTCACAGAGGAAAGTCAAAGCGTTAAAGAGGAAAGTGTGAGTATTGTCATTTATATCTTAACTCTTAATATTGAATTAATGTCACCACTTTCGAACCTGCCTTTATTATAGGGATGGGAGGTCCCTGTGGAGCAAAGAAAAGCAAGACACATGCAGAGAATAGGAGCACATCAAGTAGCCTGTAAACAGACCTTGCATTGGAGTTGTTGTAAGAAGAAAAAAAATGACAACAAAAATGGTAAATGGGCAACATCCTATTTTTGAGAGTACATTAGAAACAAAAATAAATGCAATTCTACCTAAAAATATTTTATAGCTTTTTAGTACATTCCATACCAACTAAATGTAGCATCTTAGGCTATAAGCTGAAAATATAGAGAAAGCATGCATGACTCAAATGCATTTACTAAATGTCCTTGCCAGTAAAAATTATGTTTTTGCCAGTAGGTTTTTGGCCAAGTGAGTAAACCAGTACTACTAATAATATTAAGTATATTATGGTGCATGTCAGGTCAAAATCATTGTGCGGTAGGCGAAAACATTGTGTGACCAAATCATGTGCTGGTGCCACAAACTAAAATGGTTATGCCACTAGTGGAAAATGTTAGTCTGGAACCGTGATAACCAAAACAGCTATGCTATTGAAATATAAATTAGTCTACGGGCTGGCCAGATACACCAATCAAACAGAGCTCCATTTTTCCCACCCTGAGCACTTCCTTACCTCAAATGTGAACTTGGCACTGCCAAAATTTGTTTTCTGCTTCTGCCAGAAGTTGTCGGGTTTGATGATGAGAGCAACGCAGATCTCAGCAGGGAAGGCTTCTTGTAGGGTCTTCAGCAGAGGCTTGATCAGGTCCCACTTGGAGCCGCGCATATCAATGATAACGGTGAAGCCCCGCTTACACACATCCTCACTGGAAAAAAGAACAGAGGAAAGAACAATATAGAGAAAACAGAGAGTGAAGGAAGGAAGAAAGAGAGACAGAGGAAAATAAAGAGAGAAAAAGAACCATCCGTTAGTATGCTGTATGCCCTACACATTAAACCTACTCCCTGGGAGCTTAAGTCAGGCTGGGGCTGATGACATCACCCACCATGCAACATCACCAGCCCGCCCTACTTAATGTCCCGCAGCCAATTTAGAAGGGAATGGGTCCCTGGACACCCCTGGACTCTCAGCCAGGTGCTGTGCTAAAGCTATTACGCCACTGGAAGCGTGTAACTGCTGTGACTAAATGACAAGCGTTTTTCAATTGGACTTGTTTTCAGCTACCCGGCTGGTCCTACCCTCAGTGCTGTGCGACCCGATCCCTCCCCGCAAATTTTCATTTTTCATCTGACAGGCCGTGTCATTGTCGCTAAACTCTGTCGTTTTTGATTATCATACAAATTATAGCACAGGACACATATAACATTCTCTACTCCTGAGCATATCTTCTTCAAATGTATTAGTGTTATTTGCCGGAAGTCAGGTTTCAGTTTCAACACCCCCAAAACAGAGGGCCTCACTTTTCTTACAGGTTTTAAGGAAGCAACACTATTATTAGTATATTCTTAGGCCCTGGATGCTTGAAAAGCACTTCCGCCTGATTGGAAGATAAAAATAACCTGTAATTGCTTTAGCCTGCCACATGCCCTCCTCCTCAAGCCCCTACTTCTGGGATTAATATTGTTCTTCTGAATTGCGCTGGACCACTGGTGGTCACACAAGAGGCAAAGTCTGCATCCTGAACGACTTCCTATACTCTGTCTAGTGCATTTCTTTCAACGGATGTACCAAGAAAACCTAGTGCACTACATAGGGAATAAGGATCCGTTTGGGACCAATTTAATATCACAAAAAGCCTCTCCCTCTCCCAGACTTTACTGTTGCTAAGTGGATGATGTCACTCTGTTCATTTCTGCCGCAGTGCACTACATAGTGTACAGGGCACCATTTAAGATGCATAACATTAATCAGTACCAGCACAGCGCGTCTCCTACAAAAACAGGAGCTGGCCCTATTAGAACACCAATTGTTTCCTGACATTTTTTTCTCCTTAATGTATTTCACCGGTGCAAAACGAAGAGGAAACCAGCCCAGAGACAGCCTTACACAGTCATGCTCGTAGGAAAGAGAAGTGTTACTGCTTGGAGGACTTTCTCCTTTGTCTTGATTAAATGAGGTGCTATGTGAGGACTCGCCACTGTTTTCTAAGTAGGCTGAAACACCAACAGAGCCGCTGACCGTCACGTTTGACGTGATGATTGCCACGGAAGAGCTGCATTCGCTATTCCACATGGCATGCTATCTTTTGTATGGTGAGGAACTTTTGACCAGGGCTACTTAGCACTCTAAATTGGGTCCCATTTTGGACACAGTGGTAGAGACACTGACTTGCTCAATCCGTTTCAACTGAGGGAACATGTTTAAGTGGTTATCCTATGACATCTTTGACTGGGTTTGGATTCACTCACCAGCGCAAGCTCGGGTAAATCCAATCAGATCAGAACAAACTAATGCTGTAGTTTAAAATTCACGGTAAAGATCACAGCAAACACAGCAAATTATAAATAGAGAGAATATAAACATGTCCTGGATGCAGAGAGGGAATTCCAATAACTGCCTGGTTGTTGGGGGAAGTGGCAGGGTAGATTGTGGTACTGGTCATCCATATCATTGACATACCAGCAACTGGCACTGGGTAAGATCAATACAGCTAATGTATTAACAGCCTGGACCGCCGGATGTGGTGAGGCAGCATGTGACAACACGTTTGATTTTGTTTAGCAAGATGAAAAAAAATATGAATGTATCACAATTTTAAAGATGTTATTGCTATTATTGCTATTTTCATAAAGAAAACAGTAAATTTAAATTCATGAGACCTTGATCTATGGATTTCACGTGAGGATTAGCCCACAGAAATCAGCTATGATGAAAAAAAAAGCAGTCAAGTTGAGACCCAAATGAAGACAAAAAGCATGCACGTGAGCTTCCCCTGTGACAGCTTTTTACAGCCTGTGCAGAAAGTGTTAGGTTGTGAAAACTAAAAGTGTCCTCAGCTGTCCGGATGACTGGTCTCAGACGAACCCAGAGGTGAAGAAGCCAGACGTGAAGGTCCTTGGCTGGCATGATTACATGCAGTGGTTAGGGCAGTTCAACGTACTGTCAAATTCTCTAAAGCGTTGGAAGTGGCGGCTTACCGTAGAGAAAGGAATATTCATTTTATCTAGCAACAGCTCTGGTGGACATTTTTGCAGTCAGCATGCCAATCACACATTCCCTCAAAACTTAAGACATCTGTGGAATTGTGTTTTCTGACAAAACTCCAAATTGTAGAGTAAAGAGGCCATGATACCAGATTTTTGCAACCAAGGAAATTAACTATTCTCGATATCCATTTCGATAGCAAAAAAAGAACTATGACAACAATTACCAAGAAATCACTAATAATATGACAATTTTGTGATATGCGCAATATTGCCGCAGTACAATCAATACTACTGAACATGTGAAATATGCAGATACAATTTTCATTTTGTACTGTATTTGCCCAAATATCAGACCTCCTTACTTACGAAGTGGCCTTTTAATGTCCCGACCACAAAGTCACGCTATTTAATCAGCTTCTGAAAGCTTCCGAAATGCCACTAACATGTAAACAAATTTGTGCACATAATATGAGAGAAATAAGCATATTATGAGTACGGAACATTTGTGGCATCTTTTATTTTAGATCATAAAACATACGGCCAACACTTTACAAGTTACATATCTATTTCTGTTCATTATATATTGAGGCCATGCTCAATATATAATGAACAAAAAAAAGGGGCAATGTTTTTCTTTGTTTTTATACCTGATAATTCAGCAACAATTTCTTTGTAATTCACATTGGTGAGCTGCTGCAGGTTCTGCGTATTGGCCAATCAGATTTAGAAAATCACAGTTTGTTCAGGCCGGGCGCAACACACAAAGCGTGCTGTCATATTCCTCCAGTATATATTTAGTGAGCGCAAAATGTATCACTCCCAACAGATCCAAGCAAACACATACATGAATGTAGTAGCCTACACCTAAACATGTGGGATCTGACACACTGCATTGCATGGAAACTGTATGATTTTTCCATCTGATCAACAGTGGACTATTAACAGCAGCTGCATATAGTCTAGTCTAGTAAATATGCTCCTGGTCTCTTTGGCCAAGGTAAACATTGCGGTAATGTGCATTCATACCCCACTTGTTTGTGAAAACATGTAAATGGGATCAAATGTGGTTTAAGTTGGTTTGACAAAGTCTACCTAAAATTATAAAATTATTCAGCAAACACAATAGCGGACATAAACTGAATACATTTTTGATGAGGTCTACAGTTAGCACAGGACTGCAAACCCACATTAAGCTAGCTCAGCCCTGTGAGATATATTGTCCAATCATATTCCCCCTCAACGTCTGTGTATAGGAAAGCCCTTGTTGTTCCATCTTTAAAATGTAATGAATATGAACAAGTACATGTTTGCTGCAGGTTGACTGGATATTTCACGAAGCCAGGATTTTTTTTTAACCAAGTAACCTATTCAGAAAAACTCTGGTCCCAGCACAGCCCATATCAAAATGTTACATCACTCTTAAATCCCTACAGTTTTGGGTCCAGAGTTGTTCTTGTTTAGGTGAAAAGATCAGGAAAAACACAGGGTCCTGGAAACTGTTTTCCACAGCACCACTCAGTTGGTGGTGGATTCCATTGTTGTGGTTATAAATACCGTAGCATGATTAAAAATCATCTATAATCACTATAAAAATGTTAGTAAACATTTAAAAAGTGTGCAGAGACAATACCCAGATTAGTTTTGCAATGTAATACCAGTTGATTTAGAGTGTTTTGGAGTGTTTAATAACAGACACATTTTCATAATGCATTGTAGACATCTACTGCAGGAGCCAAGCTAACCTTTTCTTCATCATTCTCCAATTCTCACTGTAACAAAACAACAACCAGTATATAAAAACAAATCACCTACCAGCATAGAAAGAGTGAAAATAAAGTGGAAATGGGCACACTTCTTTACATTTTCCATGTCGCGAACCCAAGTTTGGAAAACACTGCTGTAAATTATTAAGAAAAACCAGACCTAGTACCCGAAGGAGAAACACAGCTCACTCCAGCACCTCCCGTGGATACGACAGAAAGACAGATGAAACGTTACGTGAGAGAAACAGAAAACCACAAAAGTGCTCTTTTGCTTTGAGTCGGGAGAGAGGCTCTCATTTCTCAACGGCTGACGGCACAGCTCTAGAAGTGTGGCCATGTGGCCTTCTCCCCCTCTCCACTCTTTAATTCCCCTCTCCTCCGAACTCGACATGTGTTTGTGATGGTGGTGAATCAGTTGAAGGAGACTCTCCCTGGTTCTTTGGCCAGGCTGGCTGGCTTTTTAAACTCTCATTAAGCATGCCTTTGTTCAGAGCTACACAGAGAGGCTTTGAAGCAAACTTCATACGGCCCACTGCCAGGTCTGATCAATGGCTGAACATACTCAGTGTAGCCCTGTCACTCTGCCTGGCTGACAGAATCTGAGACATGCACACATACAATGCATACTACACGTAGACGACACTCGTACACACGCACACACCACGTACACACACACACACACACACACACACACACACACACAACCATATACTACACTTTAACACACAAAACAATATACTACATTCAGTATGCTAAACCTGTCGGACGTGTCTAACCAGACTCATCACAGCTTGGTTGAGGTTGTAATTGCTGATTACAGCGATTGTATTTTAATAAAATAAAATAAAACGCAATAGCTGGTATCATAAATTAATAAATGTTTAAATGGTCTCAATCATCATTAGGCTACACATTTACCCATCCACCAAATTGATTGCTACAGGTTTTAACACACGAACGGTAAACACACAAATATAGGCTACAACTTGTCCTATAGAACAGTCAGACGATAGGCTAAGCAAAATAACACATAATGCTAGATCAGCCAGGAATCAAGATTAACAGATTTCTTGTGCATGCACTAATGATGCAAACAAACACACCTGTCTAATAAGAGACAGCCTATTGTCCAAATACTATATGGGGAGGGGTACTACATACAAAATGTACTGAAATTAAAGCTGTCACTCTGTACTTTAACTCCATTGCCGTTGTGTCATGTCAAATGCCAAAGTGCTGGAGTACAGAGGCAAAACAACAAATACTGCACTGTATTAACGGAGATGACACCAATTGGAGCTAAACTCAAACATGTCAAATGATACATGTGCCTATGACGCCCTTAAAAAAAATCCCCAGTGGGCTGCGTCAGAGCAACACAAATATCCCAAATGGCACCCTATTCAGGGTCCCTACTGAAATGTAGGTGTACAACAAAGGGAATAGGGCGTCATTAGGGACGCTCACGATTGTGGATCAAAGCGAGACATCCGATCTGCAAAGTACAGAAAGTGTATGAAACCCTCTGCTCGCTAGCTCAAGTAAGGAAACAGTGCAGCTGCTCTACCGAGCCACCATAAATCACTCATGTTGCTTTTCTTCGGGGACTCTCTTTAATGGCCCTCCTGGAAAGACTAGAAAGCGTTTGAGAGACGGAGAGCGGGAGGGAGTCCCGCAAAAGACCCTGTACTCATTGTTTACATTAGCCTAGCCTCAAGGACGCGCTCACAGCCAGCTGCTTTCATGATGCACCATGTACACTCCAGCGCATACACTTCAAATAGGTCCAAACTGGCACCCTATTTCCAACGTAGGGCACTACTTTTCATCAGAGCCTTATGGGCAATAGGGTTGCCACATGGGACGCGGCCTTTATAAACGTAGGGTACAACAGCCAAACACAACCTGAGCAGAGGTGAGAGGAAGGGAGAGAAAAGTTAAAGCAGCAGCTCTGTTATGGATGGATTCGTTAGCAGCGCTACTGGGTGTGGGTAAATGGTGGTGAGCCTTTGCCGTCAAGGCTTGTGGCCATTGTGTTCACGAGCTAGGCCACATACAGAGGCTGGCTGTGTGTGGCCTTCAGATTGCAGGTCTAAATAAGACAAAAGCAAAGACGATGGAGCGGTATTATTCTATGTCAGCAATAGTGGGCATCCTTGCTGTGTGGATAAGAAGGGCCTATCTCCTTCCTTAAATATTGATGTGCATACCGACCTTGGTTAAGTTTTAATCCTATTTGAATGTAAATATGTGAGTTGTGTGTGTGTGTGTGTTTGTGTGTGTGTGTGTGCGCGTGCAGCGGGTGCTATCAGTCGCCTCACTCTCCTGTGGTTTCGCGGCTCCACCAAAGACCGATGGATTCACGCTGTTCGAGGAGCAGTTGGAAAGGTTCATTATTCAAATAGGGGGAATTGTTTTGAGTAGTTTTGGTTGAGATAATTTTACGCTCTAGACAAAGTTAAAGGAATTTGTTTGATTTGATTTTGTTCCCGGCTACACATTGGTAGGATAAGCTAAAAGAAATTGTTCGTTTAACAAGGCTTTTTTGATAATTATCTGTTTTGTGCCTTTCTGTTGTAGGCCTAATTTGAACTTTCGTAGCATTCTTATTGATTTTTATGTTGATTTAACTATTTCTTTATTTTTAATTTATTCCCTTTTTTATTTAGCATTTTCCATCCTCATTGAGTCCCATTTCTGTTCTCTCCTTTGCAATAAAGATATTTAATTTGTGTCATTTCTTAATAATAATAATGGCACAAACTGTATTGTGTCCTGGCAGTCTTTCCAGGATGTGACTGAGCACAGATCAGCAGGAGGCAAATTCAAATGCAATAATAATGTGTTCATACACAAACAGCACCCACAATGACCTTTGTAAAATGGCAAATAGCCTACAAAGGCTAAAGCAGTGGCTTAAAATCTATAATCATAAAAAAGGTTCTGAATATTCAGTCTTCAATATGTAAAACAGACAGGACAAAATAAAATAGCTTCAAAAAGCAAGCAGCATTAACTGCCACAATGAGGCAAAACGCTTTCCTTAGCTTAAAGGCTTGACGCCAGAACATTTATCACACATTACATTCCTATTCCCATCATCTATTCAACTGGCATTCAGTTATGGTCAGTCCAGACAGTACATAATACTTCAAACACATGGTGCACTCAACTGCTTGGCAATGATGACAGATCAGTGAGGTTTTATGATCTATATTGACGAAGATCTTGAGTGAGGGAGTGCTAATGTGAGTGTCAGGAGACTGCTTGCACAGAAGGTTATTAACACTTTTCTAAAGGAGAGCAGACCTAAAAAAAATACTACAGGCACAAAAAAGGGGGCCATTTGCCAGCTCCAAACTGTTAACTGTGAACTAAATAGCTGCACTCTACTGCACCAAGAAATCTCCCCATCTCCCTACGGAGACGAGTCCAGTAGCCATTTATATCTAGCCTCTTAGAATGAGATTGTTGGCCTAGAACCAGCTCCTCTCTGAAAGACAAAACTGATCTCAGAGCAGATGCAAAAGCAGTGTTCTTACCTTGGCACAGTGGAGAGGTAGGTGACCAGCCGCCGCAGCTCTTCGTGTTTTATTCTGTCATGGTTGCTCCTGGCAGGGAAGGTCAGAATTGGACCTCCTCTCTTGTCGCGACCCCCTGCAGGAGCATGGACAACAGAGATATCCTCATGTACCAAAGCACTGTGACAGACACACAGAGCGTCAAGTGCATACACAGCGGGATTTGCGTCCCAGATGACACCATAGGTTGTCCATTGACACTGAGCCAAGGGGGTACAGACAAACAAATTGCCTGTATATAAGACGCAACGAGGAAGCATGTACACCGCCTGAAAGGTTTTGTCTTTCTTAGCGTCTTTCAGTGAGCTTTTGGGCTGCTTTCAGAGAGATATCCTAGATTGAATGCTACTGGCCTGGAATGTACTTCATTTTCAGTCATAGAGTGGAATGATTGGCCCTTCCAGAATCATGGGCATCAAAAATATGTCTTCCTCTTCATAGGGCCTCAGAGAACTCATTTGTTACCACACGCCAGTATGGCTAAGCCCTAAATAAACAGCCTCTGTTCATTATGAAAGGCTGGACGCTCATGTTTTGGTGAACCTGATTTGAACGTCAGCCATTTTGGGGGATGAAGAAGATAGAGGTGTACTATACTAACTTTTTTCTGAAGGAAAAAATTGAATTTTTGCTTAATTTCATTGCATAAATAATTTTGAAATACATTTTTAAGTATTTTAAGTATTTATTAAAGTAGGACAACTTCAAATGTTGAAATGAAGACCATATTAATCTCCAAATATGTCAAGGAAGAAATGTTTCAGGGGCTGTATTTACTTTTTTACAGCACAGTACATTAGTTAAGGCCCCAGTATAAGACCCAGTAAGGACCCCACGCCAAAAAAAAGGACCCAGTATACCACGGTTATATGGCACATTGAACCATTTATCTCACACAGTTGAATGTGGTGTGTTTGCATACTTAAATCTTCTGCTTTGAAATAAGGTGGGAAGGGGGTAATGTTACTCTGGGACATATGGAGGAGCATAATATTTTGAACAATCACAGTACGGAAAGTGAAACCAAATAAAGCTAGAAAATAAATAATGTGCCCAAACTGCCGAAATCCCCTTGACGGAGCACAACCCCCCCGCCCACACCATCAAAAAAAATCCACTTACACAATCAATGCACAAATAGTGACATGCTTTCAAGTGGAAGTATAAATTAACCCTTACAGTGACATGAGATGTGACATACGAGGAGTAGTAAGGCTGACATGTCCCTTGTCCATTCTAAACAGGGGGTACGGGGCCATTCGGGACACATGCCATGTGTGGAGAGATGCATGACCAGATTGGAGGGCGGAGTAAATTGCACCTTTGTTTCTTCCTGGTGCTCATGTGAATTTGTGAGCAGCCCTGGAAGGGAGTGGGGGGGGGACTGGAGCGCCCCAGAGGGAGGGCATACAGGGCCTTTTATCCAGCACAGATCTTGCTAGTGACAGATCTTTGTTGACACTTTTTGGGGAGCAGCATCCCCCCTTGGATGGTGAAACTCCTTGGGCCTCCTCCGCCTCTCTGGGTTCTCTGACAAATGTCCACCAGACTTTAATGGTCAAGGCCCTGTCGACCTTCAGCTTACGTGCGTGTGTGTTTTCAAACACTGGGCCTCATCAGAGAAATAGACCTACAATATTATGCTGCTACCAGGGGAACCTCTCTGTGATGTCTTTTGGGGAGGGAAAAACAGCGTGGATCTCACCCGAGGAGTTCAATCTCCCAGTGGAAAGACAGAGGGTTGAAACAGAGAGAGCATAAGAAGAGAGAAATAGCAGAGGGAGAGTTTGAGAGAAGAGAGATAAAAAAGAAAAGAAAGAGAAATTGCTGCCTGTCATATCATGTGGTCAATGCCTGACAGACCAAGAAATCTGTAGATGTCTAATGACATTTTTATTTCTTTTGGTCCTTGATTGATACTTTAATAATTCAAAATGTAAATACAACAAGTAACAATCAAGCAATTTGAACTAAAGCACAGAGAGACAAAGAGAGAGGGAGAAGTGGAGAAAGAGGGAGAGAAAACAGAAGTGAAAGAGCAGGAGAGGCAGAGATCTACTCTCCACACAACTGCCTTGAGTTACTGACGGCCTTCTGTTTATTATACTAAATGAGACCATTTTACATGGCGTTTAGCTTGTTTTTACAACAGGGTTCCAGTCTGCTCAAGTTCCCATTCAGCACTCTATACCAGCATTTAGTCTGGTTATGCTAGTTCATTCAGTGATGAGTCAAAAACCATGAAACAAACAGCAAGAAGTCGTTTATAGTCACAAGGCTGGAAGCATCAAACCGACTGTGGTTCTGGCCAGCAACATTGTATGGAAAAGCATTAAGATCATGGATATTTCCTTTTCCGCTGCCTAGACTTGTGTTCAAAAAACTCTCAAATTATTCAAATCTAAAAAAAAGTAAGATTAAGTGAGGTCAATTGCCGGTCAAAATTGTGCATTAGAGCAGGCTTGACCATAGAAGGTGTGGTGAACTACGAGGGTGGCAGAGTGGCTGATGACCCTGGACCGGAAAGGGACCGATTAACTGGGGGGGGGCAGTTTCCAAGACTCCACCCGTAGGGGTATATCCCGGGGGAACAGCCGCTGTCCGGGCGGTAGTGAGGAAAGAGGCCATCCAGAGTAGGTACAAACAGGCCTTTTTTCTAAGTATGACGACATTGGCGGATGAACAGTCCGTTTCTCAATCCGGGAAGAGAGGAGGCTGGTAGCCCAGGGAGCACTTAAAAGGGAGGGAGGACCATAGCAGAAGATGGAAGGGAGCTGTGGGCATGCTCTACCCAGACCACCGGTTCCAGGGGTGGTGTTGGTGGATACGAGGCGACACAGGGTGGTCTCCAAATTCTGGTCAGCCTCTCCATTGGACTGAAGGTGGAGGCCTGAGGAGAGGCTTGCGGAAAACCTGAAAAGGTTGGGTTTGGTATGACAGAGTTAAGTAAACGGGTGAAAAGAAGGCCCCACCAAGCTTGTCCGTAACTGAGTGGCTTGGTGGCGCGGAGGCACTCCAAATTTTTATGGTCTATCCAGAGGTTCCAGGGAGGACGTCGATAACGTCATAAGGCCGATGCAGAGGGAGGGAGACGGCCCAGGGCTTGCTGAAAACCTCCCAAAGATCCAGATATTCAGCCGGGACAGAGGACGGGTCGGGGGCATCCTCCGGGCCAGGGAGGTTAGCTGCTGAGGTGGGCTGCGTGGACCTTAGGTAGCAGGTGAAAGGGCTCCAGTCCATAAGTCAATAAGGGGATTGTGTTCTCGGAGTCATGAGTGGCCTAGGACCACAGATATGTGGGGGGAGCAGAGACAAGACGCAGGCAAAGTTTATATCAAAAAAATCTAAAGGCAATGTACAGGCAGACGGCAGGTGGGATCAGGGATGGTGGGAGACACCTGGTGGGGGTGGAGCACAAGACAACACAGGTGAATGGAGTCAGGGTGTGACACAGAAAGGATGAAGCAAACACTCAAATGATTTGAACAATTCTGAACAGTATTTCAACCAAGGTCTGCTACAGTACAGTGGATCTCTTCCAGGATGACATCATTGCCGAAGCTACAGTAGGGTCCAGACCCTAAGGGATAAAGATGCTAGCTGTGATAATGTGCGCTATTGCCCATATAGTGCCCTACTAATGAACAGGCCCCATAAGGCAGTTCTGAGACTGCGATGGTGCATATTGGCCTAATCTAAAGAGCCTAACATGTTTGTGTGAATGGTAAGGCTGTTTCTCATGGTTAAACTCTGCTCTAAGGCTCTTCTCCTTAAAAGATCATAGGATAAGTGATCTCTTGCTTCACTCTTTCAACAGCCTCCATGGTCAGTCAACTTACAACCGGTCCAAGCTAAAGGTAAAACAGGTAACGTCCTGATGTCCCGCATGTGGTACCTCTTGTCCAATCATAACATGATGTTCACCATGACGTTTAGGAGATGCAGTTGGAGCACCGGATAAGGCATCTAAAACAGTGTGGGACCTAACTAAACATAAAGGAGTGATATCTTTCCTTTTTGCATCACTAAATCACTAAACGAAGTGATCATCTCCTCAAGCATATAATTTAACAATGGCAGACTGGGACCAGCAAAATCCCTGTGTCAGGTTCTAGTAGCTCACATTCTAAACAGTTAATTTAATGTCTGTTTATCTGCACTGAATAATGCAGTGAATCATTATTAAATATCAGTATTAAACTATATAGTCATACTGTACATATACAGAGTATGAGTCAAAAGTTTGGAAACTGACTCATTAAAGGGCATTTCTTTTTTTTGCCGGACCGCGTAAGCGGAGTCAGCCAAGAAGAGCGAATGTCTCTTACTGAGTGAGTGAGTGAGTGACTGACTGACGGACCCTTGTTAAATAGTGTAGTGGTTAGAGAAGCAGACTTGTGAACTATAGGTCCCAAGTTCGTATCTCCTCGCAAGCGAAGCAAAGTATGCATTATGAATTATTCCGTATAGACGAAAACTTCGCTGGCTAAAACCGTTAGTATCTACAGTATAGTAAGCCTGAAATAAAACAGTTTACTGTTTCTGGTGGATTTTCGAAGTACGCATCCGTGCATGCGTTCTGGGTCAGGATAGACAAACACATTTGCTGGCTTAACATACAGTAGTTACGTTATAGTAGGCCTTAACTGAAACTGTATACGGTTATATTGCGACTGTTTCTGGCATGGAAAAGTTCATCTTCAGTCTCGCTAGCAATTGCTCAATTCTTATGATTATTCCTAGGAAGTTGGCCAGATTCTCTCATCTTTTCACTTCATGAAAAAGTTAGTTATTGTCGCCTTTATTGATAGTTATTGTGTAAATGTAATTCACGAATGAAAGAAAAAAGTATGTTGTTTTGCCATGGAAGAAATACTTTCTTATGCCATGAAATGAAATAGCTTTGGCAGACTCGCTAGCAATTGCTCAACTGTATCAATGTCATTCATGAATGGCCAATTAACTATTAAAACGGCCAGTGGTAAAAGTGGATTTGTTCAGGATGGAGACAAGAGGCTATACTGACACCCAGTAAACATACAGCTGAGTAGTGTAGTGGTTAACGACACAGCCTTTCACGTGAGCGACCTGGGTTCAAATCTCGAAATGGCAACACTTTTTTTTGCAGGTCGGCTGAACTAGGCTTGCCTGGTTTCTTGTTTTTACTACTTTCCACAATGTAAAATACTAATGAAGACATCAAAACTATGAAATAACACATATGGTATTGTATAGTAACCAAAAAGTGTTGAACAAATCAAAATACATTTATATTTTAGATTCTTCAATGTAGCCACCCTTTGCCTTGATAACAGCTTTGCACACTCTTGACATTCTCTCAACCAGCTTCATGAGACAGTCTTGAAGGAATTCCCATATATGCTGAGCACTGGATGGCTGCTTTTCCTTCACTCTTCAGTCCAACTCATCCCAAACCATCTCAATTAGGTTGAGGTTGGGTGATTGTGGAGGTCAGGTCATCAGATGCAGCACCATAACTCTCCTTGGTCAAATAGCCCTTACATAGCCTGGAGGTGTGCTTTTGGTCACTGTCAGCAACCCCACAATCCCAGACCATAACACCTTCTACTCCGTGCTCCACGGTGAGAACGACACATGCGGAGATCATCCTTTCACCCACTCTGTGTCAAAGACACAATAGTTGGAACCAAAAATCTCAAATTTGGACTCATCTGACCAAAGGACGGATTTCTATTTCTCATGCTTCCTGGCCCAAGCAATTCTCTTCTTCTTACGGGCGTCCTTCTGTAGTGGTTTCTTTGCAGAATTTGTTTTTGTCTTTTAATTGGCACAAATTTCTCAAAAAGTGTCTTGTTTCTTCATTTTGGGATATTGTGTGTAAAATGATTTGATGAATTATAACTCCACAACACAACAAAATGTGGAAAAAGTTAAGGAAGATGAATACTTTCCAAAGGCACGATATTTTCACTGAAAAGCATTTCTGTTGGAAAAGTATTCACAACCGTTTGCGCAAAAGGAACCCTATGTAAGGAGTATATAGTGTAACATGAGGTTCCCACACATGCTGGACATGTGCTGATGGTTAAATGTCAACATGCTTTTCATGTGCAACTAATCATGCTTGTCATGGGAAATTTCTCAGCATGGGTCTTACGGTAAGGTCTACCATAAACACGGTTGGCCAGAATAGAAGAAACCTCCCTAAGATGTTCCCTAGTGGATTAGTCAAGCTACATTATCGCAGACTGTCTCCCCAATGGACCACTACCCCCTGTGTAGTTCACTTTTGACCAGGGAAAAGGGAGCCATTTGATTATTGGACACACACTCACCTGACACAAAGGCCACTTTCTCTTTCAGCACAGGCAGGACATCAGACGCCTTAATCCCATCGTTCCTGAAGGAACCTGGAAAGGAATAGAAGAGAGACAGGTCAGGACAAGATTCAGAAAGTCACCTTTCATCTCCGTAATCTCATTAAGAGATTTACATTCCTGGTATAAAAGGAACACATAACTACTGTCCGACCATGGCACAAAGACGAGCTCTCTCTTCTTCTCAAAGTTCTCCCTGACACACTGGAAACAGTTTTCGTCACAACATCTTTTCTCAAGGAAAGTTGATGTCATTTGAATAGGAAACAGCAATGAAAAAATAATTCTCTGCTGCAGTACACTGTGCCAACATACGACTGTAAGGCTTTTTTTATCATACTGTAGTAACATATCGGGCTTTAATATTGTTGTTTGAGGCTGGCGCAGCATATGAGCATTAAAAAGAGTTGATTGTCTATTCAAGAGAGCCGTTCCAAATCACAGAACACCATTCAGGGCTATTACAAAGCTATTACTGTAGGTAGGCATCTAGCACTCGTTCCCTGTCATTGACTTTGCACTACACACAGTACATGTTCACATCAGTGCCCAGCCACTCTCCTACAGCTATCTCTCTTAAACTACTCGACCGGAGAGAAAACACGCGGGGAAGAGGCGAGGCAAGGGCATTGATCACAACACAGTGGCAGCAGAACAACAAGCTGGAGGACCAAGGGCATTCTCCATACTGTGCCACAGCATGGAGTCCGCAAGATGAAGGGTTCAACTTCACGGCTAAGGACAACAGTCAGTTCCCATCTGATTCAAGTGCACGATGGGAAGATCAGGGAGTCAAAAACCAGAGCGGGCAGGCATCCAACCAATTTTTTGGTAAAATGCTGAAAAATGAGCCTAGAGAACCAATCTCAAATTCATTGAGCTATAGATCCAAGGACAGTGCGTGACAAAGTCAATGGTGAAAGTACTCATCACATATTTCCCTTTATCACTAGGCAAGAGACAGGAAAAAGCTCACTACATTGCATTCCAAATGATATCTACAATATGACCAAAATATGCAGCAGTTTACCTAGTCCATAATTAAGCAATAAATCACAGTACATGAGCATAACTTCAATGACCAATAATACTGCCAATCAACAGGTCATTACATACAGATTACAAATCAATGAGTAGCATACGTACTGGTTTGTTATAGATTTCTATTACATAAGGTGACATATCCCTAAGGCCCCACATTGTGAGCACAACAAAGCCATGTGATCCATCTCCCTGTCTCTGCCTCTCTCTCTCTCCCTACCAATCCCTCTCTTTCTCTCACTCTCACAAACACACATACCATCTCTATCCTTGTGGAAAAACAAAATTCTAAATCAATTTTTTTTCCTCTACCTCAATTTTAATTTTTACCCTAATCCTAATCCCTTACCAAATCAATTTTATTTGGGGGGACCAAGGAAGTTCAAATGTTACTTTTGGATCTTTTTGTCCCCAATGGGTGAGTTAAAACTGAAAACACACACATATTCAAAGACTGTCTTGCATAGACCCTCCCTCTCTCTCCTTCTCCCTCTCTCCCTCTCTCCTTCTCCCTCTCTCCCTCTCTCTCCTTCTCCCTCTCTCTCCTTCTCCCTCTCTCCCTCCCTCCCTCTCTCTCCTTCTCCCTCTCTCCCTCTCTCTCTCCCTGCAGGACCTTCAGTCCATTCAGCTGGACAGCCCGTCTGTCGTGTTATGAAACCCTCTCCCCTTGGGAGTCCACCGTGTCCAAAAGCGACACGATTCAGAAAACAAGCGCACATGGTCCACCATCGCCTGCTGCGGCGCTGAGACACCGCGTCCTCACAGAACCAACCAAGCATTCCAAAGTACATTCCGGAGTCTCCACACAGCTCAAGCACCATCTCAATTCACGGGCGAAGGGGGAAAGCAGACAGGAGTAACCCAAGGGCCTCCTAGAGTAGAGCTGCCCTCCAAGGGAGCTAACTTGATGTCTTACTGCCTGTTCCTGGCTGTCAGGTGGCAGGATGGACAGCTTCCCGTTTGTTTCAACTTGACCAAGGCTGTTTCCTCTCAGCATAGCGGAGGACCCCTGTCTTGTCCTGCCTCGGCTCAGCCCAGCTCCGTGGAGTAAAGCAGTCTGACAGACAGATACGCAGGCAGCCTTCCAATCCCACAGAGCCTCTCCGTCCAAAGAGCAGTGGACAGGAGGTAGGAAGGGAATGAGGATGACACAGCTCTGCATATCAGATGCGCCATTTCATCTCAACTTGTAAGCCGGCCGACCATAAAACACCAGGGGGTCATTCTTCACCCTGACCTTGTAGTGAGCGTGAGAAGACAGGGTAAGTGCACTTCACAGGTACCATCTGTCCATGAGACACTCCTTCAACAGAATGTACATTCCAAATTGCATCATCTTCCCTTACCTTATTAGAGCTCTTCTCTGTGAAAAGCAGTAATGTAGTTCATTGAGTAGAGAATAGGGTGCCTTTTCAGATTACATTTCCCAAAATACTTCAATATAATTTCTAAGATGTTTTAAACATCCAGGTACATGGATTGATACAGGCGTCAGTTCAGAAAGACTTCGGAGGAAGTGTGCATTGACCCCACCGTGATTGATTACATACCAAAACGTGTTTGGAAGGAGATGACTGTCACTGACTGTCATCAGGCCGTCGGCGTTTGAAGTTGAGGGTTTATCATTAGGAGCAAATCATTAGCAGAGCAGTCTGTTGCCTCAGTAATCTTGGGGTTGACAGCTGTGGGGGCACTGGGACCAACGGGGCAGAAAAGGAGGGGGTGGAGGAAGAGAGGGAGTGAGGGGGGTTTCAGGAGGGAGGGGAGGGAGATGAACAGTCTACAACTGAGTGTTAGCACGGTGGGAACTCCGGAGGCCAATCTGTTTCTGATCCATTTGAAAGGCATTCTTTTTGCCAACGACCTTTACTATGAATGAAAGCATTAAAGCCTGAAACCTCTCCAACATACTGCATGTTCAATTTATGGTGGCGAATTACTGCCTTCCTCTGAACCGGAGACGGACAGCAATGATGACTCATTTATTTCAACATCTAACATTGAAGCAACTATGGGGCAGATGAGTTCAGGCACTGCTCCCTTGTGAGTAACATTTACACTAAGCAGAGAGCAACACGACCAACTGGAGGAGAGGCAATGATGGGAGAGCGTTCAGGGTAAGGACGCGTCAGAAATGACACACTATTATATCGAAAGTAAACTGCTATACATTAGGGCCCATAGGGTTGATTCAAAATAAAGCGTTGGATAGGGTAATTTGGCCCTGGACAAAAGTGTACTATGTATAGATTAGGGTACCATTTGGGATGGAACTGCGCCACGCTGAGATTGCAATGGTGCTGAAAGTTGAGATAAGATTTAAATTAAATCTATGCACTTTTTGCTTAGATGGGCTGTGCCATCTCTGATAGCTACAAATGCCCTATCTTAATTTGATCGTCCTGTTGTTGTAGAATCTTCCTCCACAGCAGAAACCTTTATTCAAGTTTGGTCACAGCATACCAACAGTTTGGTCCCCGAGAAGGGCATAACAAACTGGCTCAGCACCGTCCAATTGGGTAGATATTGGACAGTCAGTCGCCTTGTCTTATCGCACTCTGGCTAATCCTTGTGGTAGGTCGAATGGCAGCAAGCTTAAACTTGGCTGATGGCAGAAAAAGGCCCTCCCCTCCTAGGTATATGTACTGATGTTTTTTAATGTACTGATATTTTCATTAGGCTACCAAACACAATAACTTTCTTGTTCACATATAGAAAATGTTCATGTACGGCTAATATCATGGGACACAAGGATATGTCCATTAGTGCTCACCATTTCTCCCTGTTTAAGCCTGTTTGCTTGAATTTGTGTGAAATGACTCACTAGATTACAAATCTTCCTCTGAAGTGAAACCTATGTGGCACATTGCTAACCTTTAGCCAATTACCATACAAGCAGTATTGATAAAAAGAAGAACGTCTTGGCAAAATATAAATCATAGAACAAATAAATCAAACATTTACTTTACCACATCTGCTGTCAAAATATTGCAACGAAGCAAGGCACATCATGAAAATTGGGTTAAAAAAGTGTTAAATAATATATCATGAAACATTATATTCAAAAGTTACCCAAAACCTCCATTAACAAGACCAGCTGATTAGACTAAAGTTGATAATCACTCTGATAGACTTGAAACTTAACCTAAACTGTACCAAAACTAATTTCACACATATCTGAGGAAATTAATATATAATAGTCTAATATGGAAAAAGAAGGAGAATGACTTGATGGTCAAGGGGAAGCAAACAATGCATAACTTTAAAATTACTGATTGCAAATGAAGAATAGGGTGTGCCATTCTACTGTATTTATCTACGCAATTATAATCACAAAATGGTCTGTCGCCATTATAAATCAACCAAATCCAAGCAGTCTTATCAGCCTGCTCCAGGCCGACATCCAGTATACAGTGAGTGTGTGCAATTAACAATGGCAAAACGAAGAATTTTGGTCTTGGCAAGTCCACTCCCCCTTTTCTGATGCCAGAAAGAACGTCTGTGCATGACTACCATGCATCCAAAGTTACCACCGTCAAGGACAAAGACAATCTTTTACTAAACAATAAATAATTGTGTTGTTTTCAGAAAACCTGAGACTTTTCTACTTAAGCAAAACGGCGAGAGAAAGTGTGGCTGTGGTAAAACGCCAAGATACACCACAGCTAAGGGTTGCTCTCATGCACAACACAAAGTGGAGTTCATGGAAAAGACTGTAGCTGTGGTATATTCGCAATATACCACAAAACCCCTGAGGTGTCTTAATGCTGTTATTAACCGGTTGTCAGCCAATTAGTCTCATATACCGCAGATGTCAGCCAATTAGAATTGTATTCATCCGATAAGCATATCAGAAATGATTCTGTTAAGACTGTTAGAATGTTGACATGAAAAGAATGTGTCACTGGATTGAAGAAGGCTCCACTAAGGCTATGACTTTTTTGTTTAAATAAGTGAACTAGCTAAAACACACCCACTAATTACAATGACAAATCAACAGAATTTAAAATACTACTAACCCTAATTGTTCCACATCAGTCACTTCACCGCGAAAACTACACCATGTAAAAAATATGTTTTAATTGATTATGGCTGTGCCCGACTGCAATGCCATACTACACCAAACACAGTCTTAGCATGAGAACGTAGACAAAGAACAGAAGCTCAAACGGCACCCTATCCCCTACATAGTTCACTAATTAAGACCAGAACCCTATGGGGCCCTATTTCACTATAGGGAAAAGAGTGTCGTTTGTGATGCAGGTAAATAGTCACTGAAAAGCTCCTTGTCTCCCAGCTGCTCTGCAGCTTTCTTTTATCTGCCCTCCTCCAGGAACAGCCTCCCGGTGGCTGAGACAACTGTGTCCCAAAGCAATGCATTGACAAAGGAAACCAGGTCAAGCTCCGCCCACTCCCTCTGACATAAAGCCTCCAGTAACAACTCCAGCCTCAGCCGCCTCAACATCACACCACCGCTAAGACTATTTTATACTGTCACTGATACATTTATTAGGGTTTCTCCTGGCTCAAAAGGATCTGGAGCGTTTTTAAGGGGGGGCGTCACAGAGTAGACAGAGGCCAGGCTCACGATATGATCCAGTCTGAGCCGTGAAAACACTGATGGGGCGACGAACAGAAGACTGCAAGACGAAATTGGTTCTCATCCGATTCTGGCCAAGGCACTAAAGGACTGTGTCAAATCCTTTAACCAGAACACACAAGGTAGAAGACAGCAAAAAAAAACTCTTGAGTACTTCCCCATTTATTCCCACTGGATCACCATTGTTCAATCTCAGTGTTTTCAGGTGCTACATAAAGACAGGGGGAGGGCCCTTGGATTTCTCTAACGGGTCTGAAGCTCTAGAAGACCTCATAGCGTGCCACAGTCAAAATACTATATTTAAATGTACCTATATGGCAGTTAGGCAAATGGTAGTATAAGTTTATTTTCTGAATACTGCAGTATATCATTCAAAGGTAAATATTTCAGACATTGCATGTTGTAGAGGCTGAAGCACAAGGTTCATTCAGAAATGAATCCCATAAAAGCTGGACCAAGTGACCATATGACCAAATCAGATATTATTTTCCCAAGAGTGGCTTTAGAACAAGACGATTTTATTAGGGTCAAGAGTATTCCATGGACATATGAAATCATTGTCGTTCAGACATGCTCTCTGGTAGTAGCATGTGTACTGTCTCAAATCAAAATGTTCAGGTCTTACAACCAAACTGGAGCCCCAGAGTAGGATCAAGGCCAAAATATTATTCCTACTCAAATATTTCACATTTCCTAAAAAGTCGGATCTAACCAATTATCTACATTTCTTCTCCCCAGAGGGATAACAGAATAGGAGAACACAGTCAAATTAAAACTGAGAGGAATCCCGGGTGGTGCAGTAGTCTAAGGCGTAGATGTAGATGTAGGCAGTGTAGATGTGTCCACCACAGCTCATGTGAGAACTCTGACTGTTGCCTGGAGGAGTGAGGGAAGGCATTGTCTGCAGGGATTTTCTTGACTTGCTGCAATCTAGCGACTCCCTCAAGCTGATTGGACAGCTGCAAGCCAACTCAGTTTCTTAATTGAAGGAGCAGAACCTCGCACACCCTAACTTCTTGGTTGGGCAATGGACAAACAGTGTGGAGAGCAGCAGAATAGCTTGGAGGAGGAAGTATGTCATGATCTTCAACTCTCTCTCATTGGGAGATGCTGCAATGATACAAGGTCAGAAGTACAACTGGGCATTACAATATCAGGGGACAATTTAAGGGGCACATTACAATTTAGAATTGAGAAATCCCTTTAAAAAACATTTACATGAGGGTTAGGGTTAGTCATTTAGCACACATTCAGAGCGACTAAAGTGGCTTTCCCACAGGCAAAATATGTTTTTAACCTTTTGTGCTATAGGATATCAATCAGCAACCTTTCTGTTACTTGCCCGATGCTCTAACCACTTTGCTACCCGCTGATCTTTACAGTATGCTAACAATCTCCCTGTCATAAAACTATACATCTAAGTGCTACGTCCCACCTCAAATGTCTAGCTCCGTTGCCATTACTGTAAACCCCCCAACACTTGCGTCCAGCAGAGAGTCTGTACGGGTTGTTATTGTATCAGGGCTGCTTTTTATGCTGTGTATGTGGCAGCCCGGAACATAGGCAAATGTCACTGCTGCCAATCACTCACTGACCGCTTCACCCCAGGACGCCTAGACCCATCCTGAGCCTGCCAGAATTCGTCAAAGAGCCACCAGCAGAGTAGCCGCTAGGCCTCTAACCCCTAACCACCAGCCTCGGAGCCCCGGGAGGTACAGCACTGACACGCAGCCAAGCCGAGCCAAGCCAGAATGGGCGAGGCTGAGAAAAAACACACAGGTCAATGCTTCCAGTTGTCACTTCACTAAAACGTTGGTAAATGTTCTTCTAACAGCCAGACTGACAAAATTGTCTGCTAAGGTTGACTGGTTTCTGGGGTACTGTGAGACCTACTGTAGATTTATTGGCCAATATTTACCCGGAGTCCTAATTAAGATACAACCATGCAGAAAGGAGAGAGAAAAATATTGATTCGCTGCTTGGTTTGGTGTTTTTACAGTATAAATAGTACTTACATTCACTGACCTGTCCAAACATGTTTTGTAATGAATTGTGTCAAACCCCATTTGCTTTATGAAACAACATAACAATGTCAGCGAAATGCCACAATCTCTTTTATCAAGCAGCAATTCATTTTTTTTTTCCTGGAACGAGCAAAGACTGAAATAAGGCTGGGGAGGGGGAGGCTGGAGAGGGGGAGGGACGGGGAGCAAGAGAAGGGCTCTGTCCCTGGCTAGGGTTGAGCGGCAGCGAGGAGAAAAGCATCTGGTATGAAAATGCACTCTGGTTTTGAGTAGAAATACATGCAAATGATGGGTCATAACAAATTTAAGGCTTGATTACATCTCAGAGAAATCAGCCGGCAAGTCCCTGAGGCAGAGAGAGAGAGAGAGAGAGAGAGAGAGAGAGAATTACAGAGAGAGAGACAAAGAGAGACAAAGAGAGAGAACTGTGCTGGCCGTGAGCCACCCTTTCCCCGACTCTCTCCCTACGTCTCAGCACCACACAATCTGCTCTCCCTCCCTCTCCCCCTCTCTCTCCACTCCTCTCTGTGACAGACAGTTGCCATGCCAGAGATCCTAACTCTGTCTTGTTCTCTATTCATGTATGCAGAGGAGGAAAAATGAGGAATAAGGAAAGGATCAATGTTCCACCATGAGGCCCATTATTCCTCCAGGCCAGTGATTCCCAGTGACACTGTAGGAGGAATGGAATCAATCAGATTACCACAATAGACAACTGGAGAAGAGAGGACTGGGCATTCTGTGTTGGTTACAAACATCCCCAAATAGGCCAGATGTAACAAAACCTTGGCAGGGGCTTTTCACGGGCCGGAATAATGGCCCTGTGGGGGAGGGGGCTAATAGAACTAGGGCCTTCCAGCGTCCCCTGTGGTTCCTGCAGAGAGATACCTTATGCTGAGACCCTATGGGTTTTATTGGCCGTCTGATATAAGCAAGAGATGGAAGACTGGGATGCTGTTGTCTCGGCATAAGTTCATTTAGGCACCTTATTCACTATGTAGTACACTACTTTTGAATGAGGGTGTAATACGTAGGGAGCAGGGTGCCAGATTAGCACATCGTCTTCCACAGTAAAGAACTCACTGTAAAGAACTCACTGAATATCACTGAGCAAGTGCTTATTAATGTTTTACTAGGAATCATGCAGCTAAACTAGCAGTTAATGACAGAGGTCCGAAGAAGCATCATGAGATCCCATTCATCAGGGAAGCACACGGTCCAAGGGAATAGTCTCCGTGTGTGTGCAGTTTGATAAGTTCCCCTTATTAGATCCCCTGGGTTTTCGTTAACGTGAAAATAATCAGTGCATGCGCCCCAAATAGCATCCTACTCCTCATGTAGAACACACTACTTGTCACCAGAGCCCTATGGGCACTCTATGGTCTTCGGGTCAAAAGTAGCGCACTACATAGGGAATAGACTGCCCATTGGGATGGAGCCAGTGTTCGGCTTCCCTGTCTGAGCTCCGTTCTCCGGAGAATGCTGCTGCTCCACGGAGGATGAAGCACCTGCATCTTATCAATCGCTGTCAGGCCAGACTGCTGATTTATTCGGAGCAGTTACTCTAGTAACCTTTGGCAGAAACAAAGATTTGTGTGGATGTCATAAAAGCTAATTAGACCAAGCAGACAAAGGAGCTGTAGGGAACATACATTGAAATTAATGATGATTATAGGAAACAGAGGAATAAAGCGGAGCCATCTGGGACACTTTGAGCTGATTCTAGAGGATCTGTTGTATGTCAGTAGCCCAAATTTCTAAAGCTTTTCCCGGGACTATCCCTCAAAAAGAGTACCAGTAAATGACAGAACTAATAAAACAGGACGCCAAAGCATATTGCAACTAAGTAAGCAGCTTTGAGCCTCCCAGGAAATCTCTGAACATTGGGTCAGCCCCAGATGAAAGTGATTCCTAATCAAAAGTGACTCAACAAAAATGCCCCCTACATCCTTAATCTGGGAAGCTCCAAAACCAGTAGACAGCTGAGGCTGTCAGCGATCCCTGATGAAGCAACAGAAAGATCATGAAGCCAATCAGACATGGAGACTGGGGGACCTGACATGACGCAATTGTTTCTGACAGATTCAAAACAAGTTACTGGCAGGAACAAACACAACAAACAGGCACACTAAAAAGCTGCACACACACAGTAAATTAAAGTCCCTAATCTTGTAAACTAATTTCCATAAATACCTGTCTCAGTTGTGTCTTCGGCTCTGGAACAACCTGCCAGCACAGCACTTAAATGGATCCATAAACAGCTGTTCAGTACATATCACTAACCCAGCCTACAACAGCCACCACCACCAAAGGCAATCATTAACCATGGCCAGTCACTTTCCATCGGAGATATACACACCCACACAGCCAAAACACACATACGTATTGTAACACAGTGGGGCTGGTGGACATGTGCGTGAGCGTGACAGGAGGGCCTCACATGATCCAATTAAATGTGCGTTTGGCTGATTCCCATCAGAGCAAGTCGGAGGCCTCCTTTCCCCTCAGTCTCTGGGGCATGAGCATCATGTAAATGGGTTGTACTGTACTGTAGAACAGGGACTGGAGGCAATCAAACTACCTCCCAAATGGCACCCTATTCCCTATATACTGCAGTACACTAATTTTGACCAGCGGTCATAAAATGGAGAGCACTAAAAAATGAATAGGTTGTCATTTGGGAAGCAGACGATGACAGGTTTAGGACACTGACTAAAACCTGTTCCATAATGTCAGGAGGCGCGGATTGAGAGTGTGTCACCAAAGCCATTGGTGTTTCATGTGTGTGGAAGAGGAGGTGATGGAGAAAAGAATCATCTTACAGCCAGTACTGTCTCTCTTAATGGTAATATGAGGTCATCCACATGGCTGTGCAGGAAAATGGAGCCCCACTCTTGGCCTTTAGCTCAATGGTAATGTTGTGTGTATGTGTTTTACTATCCTAGTGGGGACCAAATCCCTCAAAAGATGGTGAGGACATTTTGACTGTCCCCAAAAGGTACTCCGGGATTAGGTTAAGCAAGCAAGCAAGTTTATTTATATAGCACAATTCATACATAGAAGCAATTTAATGTGCTTTACAAAGAAAAAGAAAAATATAAAAATACAATAGAATAAAAACAAATACTAGAATAAAAACATCAAATAGGCAATTCACTGTGCTTTAGAAATAAGAAAACATAAGAAAACAGAAATAGAATAAAAACGAAATAAAAACATAATTGGTAGATTCCATTGTAGATTCCATGAGGAAGCTATAAAAGCTGTAAGGGTAACAGGGTGTTTAAGTTTTTTAAGCGCTCAGTCACAGGCATGTGAAAACAGAGGTGTTTTTAACCTGGATTTAAAAATGTATACGTTTGGGGCACGTCTAAGATCTTCTGGTATTTTGGGTTAAGGGTTAAAATTTAGGTTAGGTTAAGAATGAGTTAGCTTTTTGGATAAGATTTAGGGTTAAGGTTTGGTTCTTGTGTTTAGAGAGCGGGAAACTAGGATTTTCCAAGGGAATAAAGTCTGAGGTCCCCACAAACATAGTAAAGCATGTGTGTGTTCGCTTGAGTGTGTTTGTTTGTTTGTGTGTGGCCACAGTGATGAGTCCTGCGGACGCCGGACTCGGTAATGAATCTCTGAGATCCACGGGGAAAGCCCTGAGAATGGAAATGGGCCGATGACATTCTCAGACGTGGACCACTACCCAGCGATAGCACACACAAAGACACACTCGTGGCCGATCCCTCACAGCTCCACAAGGGCCTTTCCACCAGCACCACACGCTAACAGCACGGGTGGATACACATCGTTTACCATGTGCTCCCTCTCGTCCACACACACACCCACACACACACACACACACACACACGACTGAGCGAACGAGAGGACGGACGGGCGTATGTGTACTTACACAGATGCTTGAGTGAACACGCGTATACAGCAACGGTCCGGCATCTTCATGCCCAGCTTGTACAGCGATCCTTCAGCGCAGAAACCGAGGGTAATTGAAAATGAACATGGCAGCGCTCAAGAATAATAAATGGTTTCAGGCCATCTTTCCGTGGTTTGTTGATGCTTGTTTTTAGTTGCTCTGGTTGATTTAAAAACATCAAAAGCTGTGCCATGGTCTTGATTAAACAGTTACTGCCAGCCTGCGTTTAAAATTATAAAGTAGGATGTAATGAGTAAATAAACCTCTGTATGCCACATGAAAATTTCTAAAATCATTTAAGAGACCGTTGATGTTTTCGAAGGTTTAAGCTTTCCAGTAAAACTTGCAGAGTGGGGCCCCACCACAAGGTTTCCATTTCTCATCAACAATATGCTGTCTGTCTGTCTGTCCGTCCGTCTTCATCGCAGCGTCTCCAGATGTAGAGCCGTACAGTTCACATCCTCTTCTTAAGGCCTGTTTCCTCAACAGATGGAGCGCACCAATCATTCATGCCTTCATGTCAAATGTGGCTTTCAAATTTAGGAATGAAGACAAGCCACTGAACGTTGGGCTAATTTCTCAACAGAACTTTTTCACGTCTACTGGTGTTTTTTTGGAATATAGAAGGCAAGAAGCGAGAAAGAAGCAACAGCAAAAGATTTTAGGGTGGTTAGGCACTGTCATAGCATTGAAGACTGATGTATGTTCTTTTCTCCATGGATAAAATAATATGTTGGGTCCTTGAACATGGCATTATATTTCATTAGACCAGAGTGGAAGAAGTACAACACCATTCCTATTGCGTTCAGAACACTATAGCTAAAAGCCCAGAACAACTGCCTGCCTAAAATATTATATTGATGGTTTATACAGTACTGGATGTCCTCTGGGGAACATAGCACAGTAGCACCATCTCACTATTATTATACAGGGAATGTTCACTGCTTTCCTGCTCCGTCTCTTCAAGTCAAGCATGCTTTAACGACTGCCTCCCAAACGGGTTGCTATTAACTAAGTCCCCTGGTCACAAATAGTGCACTGTAGAGGTAGCAGATAGGGACAGAGCCTACATTTACTGACTATTCCGGAAAGAAAAGTGAAAGGAGAGGAGTTTTACCCTGTGTCATATATCCGCCAACTTTCCAAATGAATTTCCTTTAATAACCATGTTTGGGAGGGATCCAGGAGGGGCATTCAGTCAAAATGTACAAACATTCTCAGAGTTTTACTGCTGCTAGTCAATTCTCATGTGGACTAGAGGTAGATGTCATGCCACAGACTCCACAGACTGGGGGAAATGGAGGAAGTCATTGGTTGGGCAGCCAGACTTACTGATTGGCACAAATGCAAATCTCTTATCACTTGTGATCAGCTTTGGTGCGGAACCTGACCGTGAGCTCCCTAGAGGAAATCAGACCATTAGGGAAACAGACCCAGAGAAGGGCAATTAGCTGCAGACCGAGGCGGCTGCCAAGAACACGCCCACTCTGTCCCCGTCCATCACAACGCAGCCTCAGACACCGACATTAAGAGAAGCCAGTCTGGAGGACTAAACAGGAACGTCAATCCAGCCATCAGAGTGCTAGGAGCTAAACTCAAAGAGAGGACGTCTCCTAATGATCACACGAAATTCAATGGATGGAACAGTATCCAACTCATGGAACGCATGCGTTTAGTAAGGCTTCAATCATAACGTGACAGCCATAAAAATGAGCCCGTGCTCACCAGTCACCTCTGACACCAGCACACCTGCCTCAAGTCCCCGGACACATAAGGAGGTGAGCCGAATGGCTTGGGTAGGGGAGCAATGGTTATCCGCACTCTGTAATGAGACAATGATCGCAAACTAACGGTGCCATTTGTGTAAAACGACAAAGCCTAGTTTAAAACAAGAAATGTTTTCTTTAAAAAGGCTGTTTACTGAAAGCTGACAAGCATGTCTTTCAATGGAAAAAGAGAACTAAGCCAGGAGCATTAACAGGTCCAGGATCCAGGTACCTGGTAATGGTAGGATGCTCATGGACTGACATGTGGGGACCTCAAGGATTTTCATTAAAAAAACACTATTTTTCTCAACCAATAAATCCAAACTTAACCTACCCATAGCCATTATTCTAACACTATGGGGACTGCCAAAACATCCTGTCAAATGTTCCTTGTCGAATTGTCCCTGTTTTAGGTAGAACTTTCCTTGTTACTGCCCTAGTATAGTAAAACACACACAGACACACACAGACACACACACACACACAGCCTCTGTAGCTCATTTCTCTGTCAGCTCCTATCAGTGGGTAGAGCCGCTGGGGAGAACTGGAGAGTCCGGGAGCTGGACAGACATACAGTCAGGACAACACACTTCCGTCGTCGCACTCCACTCTCTGGCCTTTTAAGCAGCCTATGCTGTCACTGTCTGGGGCCATTAGCCCAACACTGTGAAGGACTGACAGCCACAGTGAGTTAGCCGGACAGCCCCTGGCTACTACATGCAGAAGGAGGCACGCAGACACATTTTCTTACAGTGAAACACAGACACCAATATGATTATTTTAACCACATGTACAAACATTTTCCCAAGAGTAGTCTAGTCTCTCTCACACACACACACACATACACGCACGCACGCACACATGCGCACGCGCACACACACACACACACACACACGTCAGGCATAAGCAGATGTGAACACAATCTGTTCCACCTTTTTAGATTCAACACTATTCACAGAATAGGTCACAAGTGATGACATCTATTAGGCCGGTGGTTCTCAAACCTCTCCTGGGGACCCCCAGATGTCTCACAATGTTGATATAGCCCACTAATCAAGGGCGTGATGACTAGTGTTGAATCAGGCTTGCTTGCTCAGGAACACATCATCCAATATATGGAATGTCTGAGGGTTCCCGAGGAGAGCTTTGAAAAGCGCTGTATTAGGGGATTTTTAAATGTCAGGGCATGAAATTAGCCAGACCAAAACACACTACTATTATGAACAGTTTAGGTTTACTATCAGAGTGGAAAATCCTAAAACATGAAACAAATCCATAACCCCTGACTTACCTTATGCTTAATCTAACCTTAACCCAATAGTAATTTTTACTCCAAGCTTGAGAATGTTTCCAGATGTGGACTGAGAAATGTCCCCTTGAGGTCAAATGTTCCTTGTTTTATTGTCCTTGGGGGGATTTTTGGTCTTCACAAGTACAGGAACAAACAAACACACACACACGAACACACACACACAAACACACACACACACACACAAACAGAGCCATCTGATCCCCCTTGAGGGTCCACATAACCTTCCTGAGTGTTCAAATGTGTCACCTCAATTAGAGTTCAATGAAACAACGAGGAGGAAGCCCAAGAAACGGGAGCACCGGGCAACAAGCCAGGGGGGCCCCCAGCTCACCGTCCGTGAAGTAGCAGCAGCAGTATCCGAGGAGCTCGCAGTGGCAAGCTTCTGTTGCCGTGGTAAGCTTCAGTTGCCGTGGCAACTGGTGTTCAGCATAAAAAAAAGATACATTTTAAAATACTTAATGCATACGCAGGAGCAGATCTGGATGCATATACACACACACACACACACACACACACTGAGTCACACTTAACGCACTTGTTCAAACAGGCGACGGCATTCACACGCATCAACAGATCAAACACAAATGGCTGAGGGTCGCCAACATGGGTGATACGTTTTCTCTCTCTGTTGGGTACAGCCATGGTGACTGTCAATCCATACATGGTGTATTCGGTTAAGGTTGGTTGTTAAAACAGCATCCAGGTTGATGGCTGCTGGGCTAGTCTATACAAAGCCAGACAGATTCACACCAGGTCTGTGGACATATGGCACCATATTCCCCTTATAGTGTATTATTTTTGACCAGGACCTTTGATGCTTGGATCAGAGTAGTGCAGGATTGGGAACTGGTTGCCAGTTGGTACATGAGGGCTTATAGAGTCATCATTGACCACTTATTGAGGCATCGTGGTGAGTTGTCTGTCACTCCACAGTGCCTGAGTGGACCAGCTTTGCTTTTCACTCAATTATGAATCCCAAAAGGCAACCTCTTCTCTATACAGTGCATTTCATTGGTCCAACGTAGTGCATTCTAAAGGGACGATGTTGCCTTTTATGATATGAGGCCCCCGAAAATATACTTTTTCCTGGCTGTCGATGAGCCAGTGAATGAGGTCACAGTTTGGTTTCACCTCAAGTTTGGAACACTGTTATCGTCATCGGCTGTTATGTCATGCATCCTACCATGTTAATAATAGCGAATGTGATTACACAGGCAGTGGAAATGGAAAAGTGTCACACAAGCTGCGGTCGAGTGAATGGTTCTTGAGCGCACGGCATTGAGCGTGGCATGTGCGTTTTGACGGCTACAATCACCATCCATGCAATCACGGGGGCGAGGCGGTGTGCAGTGTACCGCATGGAAGGCCGAGCAGGGAATAATGGACGGCGTTCGAGGGAGCCAGACCAGGAGTGCTGAACCAGGGAGGACGGGTGAGAGCTGACAACAACCTCTTATCCTCCAGCAGGCTTTCACACCTCCCATTCTTCCACTCAGCTGGCTAGTCCGTTTCCCCCTTCCTCTCGGTGCTCCGTGCATATGTCCCAAATGGCAACCTGTTCCCTATGGACTCAGTGCACTTAGCAAGGGTGCACAGTGTAATTCAGGACGCGGCGTTCTTAAGTAAATTCATCCCAACGTGGCTCTGCTGCATTATCCTGCCTGTCAATCACACAGCCTCCGCGGAGTTGGTAGACTGTGAAGACACCTGCCAATCACCTCGCCAATTTCCCATCGCCATGGCACCCGTCCACGACACCAAGGTGTCGCCATGACAACCAAGTAGGCCTCCAATCAACACGGATGAAATGCAGGATTGTTTGAAGGAAAGGAGACAGCAGCAGCCACCTATTGATGGCGAAGGTTTGATTTGCGCACTCACGATAACCTAGCAGCCAAAAGTTGCAGAAAATAACTTTTTTTAAGTGTGGACTGTGTTCAGAAAGCATAGTTTGAGCATAATCAATCCCAGAGAAGTGTACGTGGGACAGAGCTAAACCCCTGGCAAAAAAAAACATTTACAACACTCCAGCAATTCAAGTGACATTTCAGATCTACAGACCAACATGCACTTTATTCTGAAATCAACCCTTGGACTTGGATGGGCCAACGCATTGGCGAATGGCTCTTTTACATAATGCTCAAACTGAACGCCATCTGGTGCAGGAAGGCTGCTGCCAGCTACCGGAGGTCTGCACTCAGAGAGAGATAGAAAAAGAGAGAACGGTGGGTCTGACTGGGCGCTAGTCCTGCTAGGGAGAAATATTACAATCTGATACAGCAGGAAAACAGACAAAGGCTGTATCCCAGGAGCACTTCACCAGCTCGGTGACAGTGGTACAGCTGCTCTGTGGTGCCATCAGCTCTTCGTGGGGATGGAGACAGGGACAGTGTATATGATGGCAGGTGAGATACAGACACAATGAGACATTAAGTATTTTAAGACGGTAAAATCCACATGACAACAGGTCGGATTGGGAGGTGGGGGCTGTAACAGGCTGATTTCTCTCCTAAATGCACACACACACACGTGCGCGCGCACACACACACACACACACGTCTCCTCTCTCTCTTTTAACACAGAGACATACAGACTTGTCCGCTGAATACCCACACACACACACACACACACACACACACACACACACGCGAGCGCTCCTTTGAACCTGAAAACACATGCTTTCCTAATCACAGCTGTTCGCCGATGAAAAAGCACCAAAGCCTCATGTCCAGCGTAGACCTGTGATTACGGAGATAGCCGGCTAACCGGAGGTGATTGGTCCACCATGTGAGGAGCAGCCAGGCCCCAGAGGAGTACGGACATGGGAGGGTGATGAGTTAACAAGACCAGGCGCCCAGGTACTGCGCCACACAGGGAAACCAGTCAGGAAACCCAGAGCTGACCTATGATGATGACAAAGGCAGAGGATGACAAAGGGTGATCATGCACTCTAAACGGCAGCCTATTCTCTAGATAGTGCCACACTGTGTTGCTAGTCCTATGGGCCCAGATCGAAAGCAGTGCACTATATTTAATAGGGACATTTGGGATGGAGAAAATAGAGAGCAACAGAGCGGGTCGGCTCTTAAATGGATTAAAAGCAGTGAATGACAAACAAACACCAGAGAAATGTCAGCCTTTCGATGTTCCCTCCTTCGGATCTGCAACACAAGTGTCAACTATGAGGAAAGAAACCTCATCAATGAGTCAGCAAAACATATTCATCTACTGCTTCAGTTATTCACAACCCAGTGCAAATGTGTTGCACAAATGGCCCAATATTCCCCACGAATGGCACTACTCTGAACCAAGGCCCTATGGTTTGTGCACAGTAGAGCAGTGCATTATATAGGGAATAGGGTGCCAATGGGCACTTTTTTTTCCTAATTACAGACTTGTGTAGCAGAGAGACTGGACTACCCCAGACAGGCAGAGTCTGTGGACACCAAGCATCAATACAACAAATCTACAGGAAGCTTGCTTACAAGGACAAAATCATAAATATGCCGTCTGTGGTGACACAAGACGGGACATTCTCATTACAATGTTGTTGAGGAATTACAGGGAAAAGCCTCTTACATTCTGATTTAATTCAGGGTGACACTTTTAAGGCTTTGTCAACAAGCTAATTACCAGTCCGAGGTAGAATAATCAGCCAACATTTTTAAAAAGTATATAAAATAAACAACAAAAAACTGTCGAGGAGTAAATAAAGACATCTGTTATAACGAACAATTTTACTGAATAACTGCAACATGTTGGTAGCTATTAAATCATTTTCCAAACATCCTGGTTGGAAGACACCCAGAATAAGGAGGGAATAAGAGGAAAGAAGGAAAACCAGGAATTCTGGAAAAGCTACACAAGTTTTGAGTGGATAACTGGGATTGAGAGAAGAGGGAGAAGAGACAGAGTGGAAGACAATGAGAAAGGGAAGAAAAAGTGAGATTGATAGTAAATGGGGAGAGCGCTGGGCTTGTCTTTAACTCTTCCACTAAAATCCCAATACAGCAATCACTAGCAGATGTTTGTTCAGAAACTGAGGAGGTCCTAGTTAACTATTCCGTCACTCCCACAGTGATTACAGTGTAACCTTAAAAGGCTCTGTAATCTACAGTGTATCGGGCGGCACTCAGACCCGGCCTCCTAAACGGCACCCTGCGGTACATAGTTAACTACTTATAACCAGAGCCCAGTAGGACATCCTATGATCCAAAGGGCGCTCCTTGGGGAATAGGGTATCATTTGGACAACTTTCAGGAAACTAATCATCACCGGCCCATATCTTGAACGGGTCTAGAAGGGTGGGATGTTAGACAAGTGCTGACGTTCATTGTGTCACGTGTTTAGAGTACATAGAGAAGCCATTACTGAACAGGGGAAAAACAATACACACACACACACACACACACACACGCGCACGCGCACGCACACGCACACGCACACGCACACACACACAAACATCAAGCTCATAAACAAGTGTTTAGTTAAGCTTTAGTGAAGAACTCTTCTACCAACAGCGTAAACCAGTTAAGCAAATTAGAAAGTGGTTTTTGTGGTTGAAAATGCAGTGCATGCATATTGATGAGACGAAGCCACAATCCACCATCTCACGGTAAAAAACACTCCCATTAACAACACTATTTGTTACCAAGAATGATGGCTCCCACAATTTCCTCACCTGTAAAGGAGAGAATTGTGAATTCCAAAGGGTCCCCTATTCCCTACATACTGTAGACCAAAGTCTTATAGGACACCCTATGGCCCTTGGTCAAAAGTAGTACATAAGGAATAGGTTGTCATTTGGGACACCAGACCAAGTCAGATTGAAGGACCGAGATGAATACATTACTTTTTATATGAGGTGTAACACTTCCGCTACTCTGGCCAATGCATATTTGAGTTAACTCATATTTCAACCAATAAATTACTCAGACACCAGTGTTGGTATGTCTGTTCAGGCCATTACACCAATTTACTGAGAATTCAACCCATAAATAATCACATTTACCAGAGGTATGTGTCTGCATACTGAACGGCACCCTATTACTTATGTAGTGCGCAACTTTACCCCAGGTCCTATAGTAGTACACTTCATAGGGAATAGGGGACCTACAGGGCTCTGCTCAAAAGTAGTGCACTATATAGGAAATAGGAACATTGATTTGGGACATTGATTGTGCATATTTCCTACTGATTTAAACAATCCAATCAGGAGCATCTCCTCTCTGTATCCCCAGGGATATACATTTGGCACAATGCAGTAGGACAGTCCCAGAGAGAGAACATATGGGATGTAGATGAAAGAGCATGTGAGCCAGAACCAGTGAAAAAACAGAACTTTTGTCCCATGGATCTTACTGTTTAAGATACTAATCATTCAATGTAGAAAGCACGAAAAAGTTTGAGTGTTTTCTATAGAGTACAATTTCACACATACAAATGTATCTCTAGCTTTGGAACAGTTTTGAAAAATCAGCTAGCATGACACCTAAATTTAAAGGTATCACTCAAAGGAACACATACATGTCTTCTGTTTCCCTTTACAAAGCTGACAAGCATCGTAGGACATATCAGTAGGAATGGTGTCAAAATTCTAAAAAACTAAAAGCAATGCATGTCTTATTTTCGTCATGGAATGATTACTTGATGATCTTCCCAAATATTTTCATGAACTAGCCAATACCATTTCAATGCATTTCAGGAACTACAAAACAGACCTCAATCCTTTAAATTTGGTTTACCTACTAAAGAAATATATTGTTTGTTATTTAAGTGTGTTTACTATAAATCCTAGATAACGACCAATATTAGTGAGTTTTTCCTAGCCACTGTGCATCAATACCTTGTTATTGCTTTCTCTTTGGTGAGTCAGACTGGGTATCTGTATAAGCACTTTGAGACAACTGCTGATTAAAAAAGGGCTTTATAAAATACATTTTATTTGAATCATTCATTCATTACTTCAGGAGCAGCAAAAAGGCCATTAATCACATAATTTATTCCAATAGTGTAAAAACAATGTTAAAACAAGTCACAGAGTTAGGGTAGTAGATATAGAGATATCGTAAAATAAAGTGGTTCAAACCAATTTCATAAAAAAAGAGCTCCATCACATCAATTCAGAGTGGACTCAGGATAGACAATGTCGAGATGTCTCCTCTGAAGCACTTCTGATGTTGTTCTGGTTCTTATCACACCGCTGGCTAAACCAAGAATCTAGCCCCAAATCCTCAAACACCGTAGGGAGCACACTCACCGGTCCTCCTTGATTGAGCTCACAGGGAACCAAGCCACGACAAGAAGTCGCTGGAGGACAACCACACAAGCCAACCATTGCTGAATAGTACCTCCCAAACCGAGTCCGGCAGAGTTGCACCAGAAAGGGTGACTAGGTGGTCTCATAATGACGCAGCGAACTGAAGGTAGTGACTATCGCTGCACCGTTCAGGACTAAATGGCTTTGGGATTCCTTATACACCACATTGTTCCTTTAAAGCGGTGCAATATGTAGGAAATTGAGTGCCATTTGGAAAGCGGAAATAGTAAACAAAAGGTAACTGTGGATCATTTGACCATAAAAGGAGTAACACACGCACATACACACAAAATGCATACTAGCGACATATAAGTTCATTTCTCCTGAAACTTCAATACCAAGTCATTGGAACATTATTTTTACTGGGGTTCCAATGGGATTGCAGGAGATGGTCTGTAACATACTACATTTAATATCTTGCTACTATTATATCTTCCACTTCTCCCCTGATAGCCCTTAATACACTTGGTTTACATCTGTTTTGACTGTGGGCCATTTCAGAGAAAGCCAATCAGGCAGCACTAATGTCCAACACAGAATATTTGATTGGTTGACCCATCACTCTTCACCCTAGATACCAGGAAGTATGGAAGCAAAATAACCGCTTTATTCAAGACACGAAGCACAGCATCTGCTAATGCGCTCTTCTCTTCTTAATGAATTCATTTTAATGGTCATGAGCTTTTATGGCAACAAGTTGTTTTCTACCAATCTCTCGGAAAGCCAGAAGCCCTTAAAAATACATTGTAGTGATAGATGATTTTTGCTCTGTTGCTTTCTTCTGGTTTATATCATTTTAGCATTGAATTCCTATAGAGCATTTATTCCTAACGTAGTGCAATACTTTTTCCTTGACCTTGGTCAGAGCTAGTGCACTAAAAAAGGAACAATGTTTGGAATGCCGATTGTTTTTCTTTCTGGCAGGAACACAAATATGGTTCCTGTTGTGGGGATTGCAGTCATTTGGAAGAGGTCAGCTTAGGCCCATCAGCGGCGTTCCACTTCTAATGCCACTGTGTGTTTCCACAAACATATTCAATCTGTCACCACAGCAGCGGAGTGTTCACGCCCATTTTGCTGCGGACGGCCCTATCAGCATGGGCGTCCGGTACATTCACCAACACACTGACACCAAAGATGTATGCTAGGACACTGTCGGTGGCCTTTATCTATTCATTCAACACCGACTTTCTGACTCCCAGGATGCAACAGGTGAAGGCACACCGAGCACTTGTGTGCTGCAAAGAGGCACTCTCTCACCTCTGAACTACTCACTCGACACCAGCAACTGTACCTCCAACAATGCATCTGTCCAACAACTCAAGTCTACAGATGATACCACTGTGGCTGACGGCAATTAGTCCATACACCACGGAGGAGGTCGAATGGCTGGTGACCTGGTGCAGTCATAACAACTTGGAACTCGACACAAACTTCGGAGGAACACCCACCGCCTCTCAGGCTCAGCTGTTATTTCGGCTGAATCATTTGAATTCCTAGCGATCTCACACAACCTCAGGTGGGAGGACAATATCACAGCGATTGCCAAGAAAAGTACCACTAGTGGCAGCTGAAAAACAAAATATTTCCCAATCAATCCTGATCTGGCTTTATGCATCAATTATAGAGCATCACTGTCTGGTTTGGGTCTGCTTCTGTTCCTTGAGTGAACTGCAACACATTGTACTCTCTGGGTCTGCAGGAAACGTCATTGGCTGCAACCTGCCCTGACCTTCCTTTTCAACTTTTTTGGAAAGTAAAGAAAAAGGTGCAGTGGTCTCTTAATTTTTTCCAGAGCTGTATTTCCTATTCATTTTGCTATATTTCCTTTTCAAACTCATTTCATGTATGTTTTCATGGAAAACAAGGACATTTCTAGTGACCTCAAACTTTTGAATGGTAATGTATATGAATTAAGATTCATGAACAGGAAATGTCACTGCTGATCTATTTACCTGTGTCCATAAATATGATATTAACATATAATATGTGCAATCTAAATTGTGGACTTTCTCATGCCACACAAATACAAGCCTTTCTGTATTGCACTTGAAACAATATCTATAAGTCCAACGGCACTCTTTATCACGGGCAATGACGTCATTGGCTGAAATCTCATGGCATTTTAAGGATGTATAATTAGGCCTGAAACACCTCAAATCATTCGGAATTATGTAGGGACACTAAAAAACACGCCAAATAATGTCTTGTGGTGGATTTTCCCTTTGAAGATCATTCTGATTCTCGTGGATGTGTGCATAAGTGGGTGGATGAGAGAGAATTGGCAGTGTGCCAGGGTAAATCCGGAGCGTCAGGTGGCTTACAGTATCCCATTGGCACACAGGACCACAGCTGCTGCCTATGGATAGTCACAATACAGCTAGTATCCTGTAGGACCCCTTCAACAGACCAAAGGAGGCAATTTGAGGATCTCCCACTCAATTTGACACTGGGCAAGTGGTCTTGGTTATGTATCCTTTCTATTAACAACGGCGGGAACAAAACAAGGAAGCGAGTAAACACCAAGATTCCATAGTCGACACCAAGACTCCTAAGTCAACACCAAGATTCCAAAGTCAATACCAAGATTCAAAAGTCAATACCGAGATTCCAAAGTCAATACAGAGATACAGCTCCATGAAACACTGCTTTGGGCATGATATATTTAGGAAGCATCACAAAGGACCAGGAGACATGCTGCCTTTCACCCATCTACTGTGCCACCCAGTGACGTGATATCCTCCATGCCTAGTGCCACGCATACATGCTCATATGTGCACATACGCACAACATGCGGAGACAAACGCAAATGCCCAACCTACACATATACCCACACCATTGCTTCCTTTGTCCATGGTCTCTTGCCCTCCAATGCCTCTTCGATGAACAGCCACTCTAAGTCTTGTTGCTATTGTTTCTGAGCACGCCAGTTTCCTCCGCAGCATGCAGTAGGAAAACATTGTGTCAGTTTCCCTGATATTGCAGCCATATTTCTTCATTGGTGGGGAGGGGCAGAGTGGAGCGGTAGCATGGAAAGCGAGAGACTAGTTGATCCTGCATAGGAAGTTCCTATTAGGAACCAAAAACCCTCAGAGGATGCATCCCAAATCAAACTCTAATTGCAAGAGTGCCATACTTTTGAACCAGGGCAGTTACACAGGGAATAGGGAGCCATTTGGGAGGCAGTCTAACAACAGAACAAAGCTGCCTCAGTGCCTGCCAGGCCAGGAAATGGATCACAGGCAGAAAAACTAGAATTTTCAGATAACGACAAGGTAACTTCCTGGCCTTGCAGTGATTCAATTAGAAAACAATTCTGAAGATCACCTTATAGGTTCAGGATGTGGAGTCATCAAACTGCCACATTAGGGCCACATGGCCACTTGATTCAAACCACTCAAATTTCCTTCTCCCACCTCGGACAGTAAGAAATGAAAAAAAAAAAAAATAATTATTTGACTATTATATTATAAAAATAATTATTTGCATTTAGTGCAATATTAATAATACATGAGCATACAACATTTGAATATTAGACGTGTGTAATGTAAGTTGTATTGTTCATTCACCATATTTTGGTGATTAATCACAATTAGACACCATGTAACACAAAAAAGCTGATATTTTTATTATCCAGTTAACAGAATGATATGAGGTTTTCATATCCAAAGCTGAGGATAATACTGTATTTTAGTAACAGTATACTGGCTAAAGCACAAAATAATTTCTCATGAGAACAAAACTGAAAAGTAAACAAGTCCCAAAACGAAATAAAAGCACTGGACAATACAGGATTTGATTCAGGCAACTGTATGCTTATTTAACAGAGGGGAAAGACAGGGAGATTTCTATTTGCATTAAGACAGATTTGAAACTACGAGGCAGCAGCACATGTGCAGCATATGCAGCAGCTTAGACCACTGGACTACCTGAGACCTATGTACATGTCTTAACTAAAAAACTAATTTTACAATATAAATGGCAAACTCTTCAGCATACTAGCCCTGAAAAAACGTTATAAATTAAACCAAAGACAGTGCCACACTATGAGGTAGCCCAGACTAGGGGTCCACTGATTATCAGCCTGGCCGATAACTGGATCTGATATTCATACTTTTTACATTAATCGGACTCGTTAATTTGTCTGATAAAACAGGCCCTACTTAGTTTCATATGCGCTTGTCTGGCACAGATGCAGCCGCATGTCTCTGGAAGGTTTCTGCTAGTATGGCTCAATGTCCCGCCCGCAATATTATCAGATTGGTTATACGTCAGGAGTAAAAAGCCAATCAACACTGTATGTCATCTGTGAGAAAGACGTTGGAAAAAGGAATGCAGGGAGATGCATGGCTGAGAAAAGAGGCTGTTTTCTCAAAGGTAAAAATGCTGACGTTACTATAAACACCACAATAATGTAAACTGAAGTTGCAACAAACATTATCGTTATGATCTATTTCTATGACGACAATACGCAGTTTAAGTTTTTTTTGTGGACTAACGTTACTAAAACGAAAATGCCTAAACTAATGTTTTGGTGTAGCACTAGCAGAAACTAGTAGCAGAAAAAAAGATATTGGAAAGCGATTATTCAGAGCCCCATTTAATAGGGAAAACATGATAGAGGGTTTCATTCAACGAAGGCAAAAGCAGTGGCTTTTAAATCAGTCACACCTTTTCCACCGAAGTCCCTGTCTAATGCACAATTGTTGCAGTAAAAGCTAGCTAACGCGAACATTTGAGTTTATTCATGCCGTGATATTTTTGTGTAACGACGTCAGTGCTTATGCAAATAGATAGCAAACGTTCAAGTCATATAACGGAATACACGGTCGTATACATGTTTTTACATCATGGTAGCTAGGTTTAGCATAAGTAACATCAGCTTTGCTTAAGTTAAAGCTTTCACCTCGTTTCACCTCCGTTGTGAGGAATTTCTGTTGTCTATCTTTTGCCCTTTACCAAACTGGCTACTTAGCCTGCATGAACGTGAGTGTTATACCAATGGCTAACGTTGAGTCTTGAACTAATTAGCTAACGATATTTGAAAGCAATTGCTACTGTAACTTTAACAATTTAATTTGTTTTCCGTTAATTTAGTCAACTGATTACAAAAAACTTGACCTAACGTTAATTATTGCATGTCACTATCGGTCATTGGTTTCCTTGATCAATAATAATCGGTATCGGCCCTGAAAACAAGGCTACACCATTTTAACTCCTCCACATTAACTGGATTTAACTCCTAATCCACACACACACACATACATTTTCTAATCTTGTTAAGACCATTACGTGGGACTCTAGTGTTATAGAAATTAGTTGAAATGGGTTTTTTGAAATGGGTATTAGTGCCTTTTACAGATGTATAGGGGAGTAAAGAATTATTGGTTTAGTATGGGGCTAATTAGAACGGTACCAAACCTGTATTTAGCCAAGTAGGAAGAATGCAAGATATGTTAGTGGTGTCGTAATTAAGAGAGGGACAAGACATGGGTGGACAATTGAACTCAAGAAGTATTTGTAAAATGCAGGTGGGCAACCTGCATTTGGGTGAACCTTGGACAGAGAGAGAAACTGATAAGAGGAATAAACCTAACCTTTCTTACCTATACAAAAAGGAGGTTTTCTGAACCGTTCTTCAGACAGACTCTCACTGATCTTGTGTTTGTGTCTTTCTGTCTCTATTTGCAAATAATATATAATATACTGTTATTGTGTTTAAGAGCATTTTGATCTGTCTTACCTTCCCTTAGTAAGAGTTCTATTCAATGGAATTGCCATCACACTAGTTATTCAGATCTTCATTTTAATGCCTTCTACGTTTGGTTAGGGGCAGTGAGACAGGTTCAAATAACTCTTAGGTCGTGCACAAAATGGCACTCCATGTAGTGTATTACTTTTTTCACTGGGCACATAGTACATGATAAAGAGAAAAGGGTGTCATTTAGAATGCATGCCGTGTCTGTTAAATGCACTGGTGTGATGTGAGCCTCCACAGCAGGGCCCACTCAGAGAAAATTCCCAATGATCCACCACAGTGTAATGTGATTTAGTGATGAGCTGGTCACTTCTTGGTGCAGCGGTAAACAGATCCTGACCCATCCGGGTACCAGGCAATTTGGCAGGTTCACTTCCGAAATGGCTCCCTTTTCTCTACGCACACTTTTGACCAGGCCCATTGAAACTGCAGTGTGTTGGTCAAACATAGTGCACTTCATGGGGAATAGTGTGCCATTTGGGACACCATTTATGAGGTAGCTGTGAACTGTGTTGTACCCTGACATCTCAAGGGTGCCAAGGGCATAACCCGTCAAGGCTCTGGCATTCCACCAGCAGGCCCTAAAACACCCACTTGATTCCAAATGGATACCCGAGCACGCTGCAGTGGACTAAAGCCTTGGGCTAAAGCCTTGGGCCAGCCTACAGGCCCTGGTCAAAAGAAGTGCACTAAACAGGGGAAAGTATCCAATTAGGATGCCCAAAGTGTCAGAACGAGAGGTGATAGCGGACAGTTATTATTACGACCTGGCACCAGCCACACCAGCAAAGGGCAAGACAGAGGAGGCCAACTGACAAGACTGATAACCAGAATGGAGGTGAGACAAGACTGGCTGACATGCTAACATCCCTCTACCTGAGACACAAACACAGCAAGGCTGGACAGAAGCTACGTGGTTAATGGATAAATGGACAGTATCTCTGAGTTGATTCTATTGTATTTCACTCAGAGGCCTCCCATTAGGTGCCAGCGGTTTTCTTTTTTCTTACTGGGCTGTATTGTTTCTTTTTCCATTACACTCCAATTTAATGGACTTGCACCTTGACACGATCATTCATTCAACAGAAATGAACAGATCTGCCATCCCAAAATAGCACCCATTACCTATTACCTAAATAACATGTAGGTACTTTGACCAGGGCCTGTGGTTCTCAAATGACACAGCATGAAACTTCTAACAGTGGGGTGGTGGGTTTGATTCCCGCTGTGGAACGGTATGAAAAAGGATGGAAACGTACACACTGCTGTAAAGACACTCTGGAAGTGACTCATATGTAGTGTAATAAAGAGCACAGTGCAGCTGGTTTGTTTGTGTATTTCTCCGCAGTCTATAAATCTCCGGGTGAGAAGGAATGCCAGCATACGTGAGGGAGCGAGAGCGAGTGCGACTCCCAGATCTCGGGTCACAAAGTCATGCAGCCTAACTCAGTGTGGAGGGAATTGTGAGAGCACAAACACCACTGCTTGACCAAATCTCTCCTGGGAGTCGGCCGGATTAGATGAAGAGGAGTACATTGGGTTCACACACACACTTCTCGAGTGTGTGAGATTACTGCCTCATTTTCGCATGGGAAAGCAGTCTTACACATTAATCAATTTTCACTGACTGACAAAAATACAACTAAAGGCATTCTTTCTAGAATCTGTAGCAGTGCCGCATCCAAAACAAACCAGAGCCAGGTTTTAACTCACAGGAAAATATAGTTACGTCACAGTCAAGAGTTCTTGATGAAAGGTAAAATAAACCATTCTCTGAACAGAATATATAGGGGTTAATCGATATTTCCTAGAATGTCTTTGGTTTAAAAAAACTAAAATTTTTGTTTGTGTCCAAACAGATAGGCGTTCCTGTCTAGGCCCAGTGTTACAGTAAGGTTTAAAGGACTTGGCACTGCTTAAACCATTAACCCTGCTGACCTCCACCTGTCAGCACAGACAGCAGCCTCCCTGTTCCAACAGGATGTTTACACTTCACGAACAACATTCAAATATACAAGACATGGTCTCACACACACACACACACACACACACACACACACACACACACACACACACATCCAATCAGTCTGTATCACACACCCACACTGACTGGTGTCTGGGAAGTGATGTGGGTCTCTCTGCCTGCCTCTGTTGTCGTGCAATCAAATGGGGATTGGAGATTGAGGGGCAGAGCAGAGGCTCAGCAGCACATAGTGAATTCTGTCACATCCGTTAGCCGTGATGAGGAATATCTTTTATCCTGCACTGAAGATGGAGCGATGCACCGCCTCCCCAGGGGCCCTGTTACTTTTAACAGCAATACTTTCAAACAAGGCCCATGGACTCCCTTCTAAATGAGTGTACTACCGAAGGGACAGGTTGCTATTTGGGATATTTTGGACTCACAAGGACAGAGGGACTAGTGGAACCAAGTGTGCATATGTATAGTGCACTAGCTTTGATCAGAGCCCTACATGTGCCCTGACCAAAAGTAGTGCACTGTTTAACATAGAAATGATTGCCATGTGATGCAGCTGGATTCTGTGAAGAGAAGACTGAGTTAATCCTATGACTCTACACCAGTAAGGAGTCAGGCAGCTTGACCCTTAACTGGAGATGAACAGCAGATGAACTAATGGCTTGTACAGGCTCTCGACATGCCCACGGCACTAGGATAAGCATTCATTTACACAGGAATAGGTTCCAATTGCTCTAATGAATACTCTGAGGATGGAAGACACTTCCCCAGTACTAATTACCTTGTCGTATGGAAGGATTCATGGGGAGCTGAGTAGGGCTTAGGTTGGGCTGTGTGCACCTTCCATTAACATGCCAAAACCAAGTAAACAGTAAGGCTGCATCTCAAAAAGTGCCCTGTTATCCAATTACTGCACTACTTCTAGGTCTACGTAGTGTACTACATAAGGGAAAGAGTGGCATTGGCCCTCACCTGAACTGATAATTCACCTTTAAATCAATAGGAAGCCTGAAAAATGGATGAGAATAAACTCCCCACACACACTTCCTGAGAGCAGAATGAGGAAATGTCCTTTGATTAGCGCTAACCCGGTCTGCTCAAGGCTATCTCAAGGGGTTCTGGCCCTCTGGGCCAATCGCTCTCCATACCTACTGACTAAACGTCACTATAAATAATTCCTGCTGGCACACTCGGGTGAGACACTGCGCCCTACTTCCCAAATGGCACCCTGTTCCCTAGGTAGTGCACTACCTTTGACCATGGGATCCCATTGTCATTTGGGAAGCAGCCAGTAGCACAGCTGTATTGAAAACGAAGGCTCAGACAATGGTGGAACTGTTCAGCAGATATTAGGCTACTGTCCCTGAGTCTTTATCATGAGGAACAATAGCAAGTGGGTCAGAGGAGAGTGTTTACTGTGCCAGGGAACAATGGCACGTTTGGGGTTAGGGCACGGCGCCCCCAGACAGAGACAGTTCAGCCCCACACACTCACTCACCTAGATGTGGGAAAGGAAGTCAGAGGGTGTTAGTTCAGAGTGCAACCATTGTACAGGAAGGACAGGCGCACAAGCAAAAATCCAAATCTAACCACTCATCCTTGCAATCCCTTTCCCTAGCCATTTCACTACACTAAGCTGAAAAAAGAGAGTGAGGGTTCTGGATGCGACTCAACTGCAATTAGAAGCAGGATAATCTCCTGATCCAATGAGTGCATCCCAAATGGAACCCTTTTCCCTGTATAATGCACTACTTTTGGGAATAGGTTGCCATTAGAGCCGTAACTGAGAAGCTAATGTTCCAAATGAAACGTGATGCCTTCATTACAGGAGCTGTAATTACCCAGTGTTCAAATCCAATTACAGTCTTTCACTCAGAACATGTATTTCTTCAGCACCTCTTAATGAAATTTGATTAATTGAGTTTAATTCAGAAATGTTTGAGGTGATTACAGATCTTACATCTTCAGTGACAGAGGACATGATCCACCTTTGCAGAGTCTATATCAGGTGTAACCAACCTTTTTGGGCATGTTTTATTTTTAAAAATTAAGCATGCTGCAAGAAACTCAATATTTCATTTTTGCTTTCAACTAGTCAAATGTTATCCCCTGTAACAACTTTTCCCTAGGTTCTTAGTGTATGACATATGGTACTGAACTAAAAACAAAGGGGACCCTATTCAATTTGTTAAATAAAAATAAGTGAAATCATATGTAAAATAAGTGAAATCACAGACTTTACCAATGGCGTGATCAACAATGTTTGGTGTTTAGTGTAGCAGTTTCAAATGTCTGTTTCAAATTGAAAACAAAGTTAGCCTGAGGTTAGACAAATCCACCCACCCACTCAACCTCTGTATTCTCTCAGTGTGTGTGTGTGTTGTGTGTGGCCAGACTTTGCAGAGGACTGGCAAGGAAATCTTTCATTTGCATACTAGCTTCCTGGCCTTAATGGCCAACATGGAAAAGCATAAATCGATGCGGCAATACAGCAAAGAACACAGCGGATTGTTTCCCTCCGACACACACACACACAAAGGACTAATAGAAAGCAGAGCGCTATTAAATCCTCTGCCTTACAGACATCAATAAAAGTTATAGGCCAGAGCAATCCGTCTTGGCCATTATAGATGATCTTCATCAGGCAGTGGAGCTCTACAGAGGACAATATCTGCCATCAGTGGCTACTCTTTGATCAGGTGAACTCGCTAGGATGCATTCAACTTAGAATGTATGAGAGCAGCAGACCTCTGAGGCTTTCTCTGATTGTAACTTGTTATGGGCTGAGCTTATGAATGGGTGCATGCAGCATGGCACTGCTGTTTCACAATAACTATGTCCTGAAACTTATTTCCTACCCAGGGCACTACTGGATCATATTTACTACATTGTGCACTACTACATGGAAAGGTGGAGCTATAATGAATAAAAAAAAAATTAGCAGATAGCCTGGTTGTTACCCTCGGGACCCAAAGGGGTACACGTTTTTGTTTTTGTCCAAGCACTCACACACCTGATTCAAATTAAAGACTTGATGATGGGTTGATTATATCAATCAAATTGTGCTAGGACAATATTTGAAACAGGTGTGCGAGTGCAAGGGCAAAAACAAAAACGTGCACCACTTTGGGTCCCGAGGGCCAGGATTGGGAAACACTGGCCAAGATCATTGGGCCAATAAACAAAGGTCGCTGGTTCTAATTCCCAAGCTGACAAGGTAAAAAAAACAACATTACATATATATACACAATCTGTTCCTGTGCCCTTGAACAAGGCCCTTAACCCTAATTGCTTCTCCTTGTGGCTCTGGATAAGTACATACACTTAAGACAAATATGTAAAATTAAAATAAGGAAAGCATTTTAGAGGCCATTTCTGTAGCTTATATGAGCTCTACAATTGGTGTGGTAATAGGAGATCCTACTGTGTGTGTGTGTGTGTGCATCATGGCAGATCTTTTCTCTTCTCTGGTATGTGTGTGAGCAGGTTTCAGAGTATGCGTGACAGTGTGTGATGATATGCTGGATATTCACTTGACCCGTCTGCAGTGACGTGTGACCCATAAAATGGCTGGCTCAGACAGGTCCTGCTATTTCTGGGTGTGTTGTGTCCAAAGCACACATGGGGCAGCTATAGGCCATCCGCAAGGCGCTTGGTCATACCACTTCATTGGGTTTGTAACAGCGCTCTAACAATAGCCTAGGCCCTAGACTCAGTGGCAAGTAACCATCAGTCTGAACCACGGCCTGATAGATCACAAGCAATCATACGTAAGGAAGTGCTTTTGATGACGCTGTGAGATCAGCCTACAGCAAGAGAAAACCTCTTTTGAGGAAACGAGGTAGCAGTCAACCAAGCCATGTGGAAAAAGAATCATCATCAATGTGGGCAAGACCCAGACACTGATTCACCAAACAGAAGGACACGGACACACACTCAAGCAGGGTAAAACTGGGTGAAAGCTCCTGGGGGGGAATGTTGTGTCATTCTGGGCTACTGCTCATTTTGCACCCTCTGCTCTGATGTGTCACACTGGAAAATGGAAGTAAGCCTGCGTCCCAAGTGGTACGGGCCCTGGTCAAAGGAAGTGTCCTATGTAAGAAACAGGGTGTCATTGGGGATGTACACCTAAACATGCCTTGGCTGTGTGTGTTTATTGCAGTCAAACACAGCCAGAACTAGCCCCCCAAAAGAGGAACTCCCTGTGCTATAACTAAATTAGAGTCAGGAGAGTTCTGCGGTTCCCTCCCTGGACCCCTTCCACAGTGTAGTGTAGGGCAATTCAATAGTAATAGAATTAAGCTTTAAATTAGGTTTTTATGCTTTAAAATGTATTCCAAACAAGAACGTTTTTCACAGCAAACCACACAACTCAATTTACACTGTTAATGTCCATTTTTGCAAAAGAACTGTGCAGACTTTGGTAACAGATTTACTGTAATATCTCACTCAGGTTTTTATTCAATCACTTTTTCCAATTATTTATTCTTCGTCATTTGTTAATTTATAATCTAACCTTTTCATTTCCTAACCTTAACCCTAAACTTAAACCCAGTGCTGTAATGCCTAAACTTAACCCTACCCTTTTTGTTTTCTAACTTCAACACAAACCTTAACCCTAATCTTGACCCCAGTACTGTGATAACTAACCTTAACCCTAACCTTAAATTAATATATATGTTTTTGTAAATTTGAAAGATTGTTTTTGTAGCGTTTCTAACAATAATTTTTTGCAAATTCCTAACATATACATTTTGGCATTGTAATGTAACCTAACATAACAATCACACAAAATCGTCTGTCATCAGTTCCCAAGACCAGGTTTGCTGACATACCGTGATCCATCATCGATTGTGTGTTCTGTATCGTCACTTGAGTTAGAGATGAACAATAGTATGGTTGGCTAGAAATCGTTGTCACAGACCTGTCATTCTGAACACAACATGGTGGTTAGCAACAGCCAATCACAGTGGTGCAGCAGAAGAATGAAGCATGATACACAGTATGACAAGTTGTCTAGTAGTATGCGTTTGCCGTTGCCAAAGTGTGAAACACTGCCCTCAAGTTCACAAGCAACATTATTAAATTCAAAATGTTTTGACTAGATATTTCAACCCTGTGTGGCTAGCGTGAATGTCTGGCTGAAAAGGTTTAGGTTGATTTGATCCACGCACATTAGCAACAATAACATTATAACAACATAATTTTTCAAAATATAGACTCTCCGGATCAATTTGACACCAAACGCAGATAACACCAAACACAGAACAACTGACTGGTACTCCAATGGCCCAGCTGTATTAATGTTAAGCATACACTCTCAGCAACCTACATGTGATGAATGATCACTTTATCAATCCCTGCAGCTTGTTCTGTTGCTGTCATGCTGCATGGCGCCATTGTGCCTCCAACTGATAGACAGCAAAGAGGAGAGGCTGAGTTGTTGCTAAGAGACATGGCAAGCTTCAGAGCTAAGTGCTCACTGACTTGATTATTGGACAGACCCCACAATAGGAGAGATAAAGGGGAGGGAGGGCCTCATATTCCCCCGGGAGGTGAACAGAAGAGGCCTGGCGATAAGAGCGCGTGTGAGAGCTGGGATCTAGGAGCATAGCTGGTCCAGACACTGACAGATGACTTGTAAACAAAAGGCAGAGGTGAGGGGTTACGGGGAGGGGAGGAGGAGGCACAGAGACGACCAGGATCATTACGCCAGCCATCCAACAGGAGGACACGGCCTGCCTCCCAAAAGGGCTCCCCCCATTCCCTACGCAGTGTACTACTGTACTTCTGAACAGGGCTCTATGAGCATACATGTGATCGCTGACTAAAGTAGTACCCTTGAAAGTGAACAGGCTGCCATTTGGGATTCTTGCACAAGAAGAGACAAGCTTGCACTAGAGAGACTTCGAATTTCAAAATGGCAGCCAATTTATTTCACTAATTGTTTATTTTTTATTAATTCCACTTGCTTCAACAATGTAAATAAATGTTTCCCATGCCAATGAAGCCCCTTCTAAATTGAATAGTGCGATACAGAGAGAGACAGCAAAAGAAAAACAGAGGGAGCAAGATAGTCGGGTTTCTTCCTTCCCTAGGGACAGTCAGCCCCGTACCAGCCCAACCCTCTCGTGTGTGTCCCCTGACAGGACCGCTATCAACACTGTATGCTACGCCCTGCTGATAGATTGAATTATTTCGCGTCTCGGTTTTCTGAATTAGCTTAATGCGTCTCTGGCTGCCTGACTGGTGAGCGGAAACACACGGCGGACGCTCAGACACAACAGGGCCGGCGGGGGCCGTGGTTAGCGCATTAGCAGAGGATAGAGGAGACAGACAGGGCTGGAGATTGCGGTAATAAGGTACGTGAGGACATAGTGCACAGGACAGCCATTGTCACCGTCAGCATCTTATCCCCTGTGTAGCGCACTATTTTTGATGAGATCCCCGGTAAAAAGCGGTGTACTAAATAGGGTGACATTTGAGACGCACGCCAGCCTTCTCCAAGTATTTTAAGTCATTATGTTTCTTTCATTATCGGGAGAACTCATTTAACTCACAGGAGATGTTGCGCGATTCCAAAAATATCTTTGCTGAGCTTGTCTGTCTTTCCTATGAAACAGTGCGCCCCGGGCTGTGGACTTCATCAGCTGACTGTGGAGAGAGCTTTTACGAAGGGCTTCTGTTCCACTGACCTTAACTAACTACAGGAAATCCAGTTCAACGCACCAATGGACCGCACACAACGGCAATACAGCAAGCGGACATATCCAGACATTAACACTGCCCAGGACAGTCTAGCAAAGGCCCTTAGCTCGAGCCTGGTAGGTACAGACATGGGGCCGCAACACATCAAGCAGAGTGCTGATATCCAGTCAGTTCTGCCTTTCAAATTACAATGAATGAGATGGATACGGACAGAGTGGAACTTATCCTCAACCAGCACTCCTGAAACACTTGATGCATACAGCTACAGGTCTGCAGAGGCCAGTCCTGGAGGGTTTCAACGTCTGGATGTGATGTTAATTAGGTAGCAGCCTGCAGAGTGGAGCAAGGATTTATGGAGGCGAGCCCCACTCACGACACACTGGGGGCTATCCTTCAGCGGGAGGGGCCAGCTGGGAGGACGGGACTGCGATGGCCGGGGGGACAGGGCCACGTCTCCACCAACCCGCAGTGACAGGACCGGGCTAATCCATCAGGCAGACCTGATGTTGCAGCGGGGACACATTGAGACAGAGGCCGTGCTGAAAGATGGTTCAGGGGCCTGTCTCTCCTTAGCCCTTAGCCCCTGCAGCAGCCGGCCACTCCAAAGCTTTCAGCTCTACCACCTCCCCAGTGGGAGAGGTGGTAGAGGAGGAACGAAGAGGAACAGGCCGTCTGCCCCACACCGCGGTGACCTACAGCTGTCTACGTGAGACCACTCTGCTTTTCAGCACCCCTGGTCCTGTTCCTCTCCCAGCCACCGCACACACAACAACACAGAACCGTGCATGTGCACGGTTCTGTGTTGCATTTAAGGTAAATGCTACAGATTTTCTTCAGCATTTACCTCAAGATGTGACTACAGGCCTGTATTTTGTTTCTACAGTTTCACCGTAATGGAGAACATTTCCTGAAGCCAGCAAGTAGCCAGCCAGAAAACATCAAGGATGATTTGAATGTTTCATCACAGCCAGCGTTGGCGCACTGAACCCATCATGACTGTGCATTCCTCTAATAGCATGTAATGGTTCTGCTCACTCCCTTTAGAAGCAGACCGACTGTGAGACAACAAACTCAGCAGGCACATCACTGTTTCCATTTGTGAGGAAATAAACACGCCACTGGAGCATCCACTGTGGTCCCGCTGTCTCTCCAGGCCACGCGGTCATCACGCGGCACGAAATGCACAAGTAACACACCATGTCATTACCGAGGGATAATGAATCACTAATCAAAGGTATCACAGAATGTCACAATGTATCCTAGTGATGGGTGGGATACAGTTACTTATGATAGCTGATTTTAATGATATATCCAACCTTATTGACAATGTTCCAATATTGTTTTATAGCTAGTTTGCTATGTCCGCACCAAAACAAATCAATACTTTTCTTTCCATGACGGATCAAAACTACTTTTAAAATATGTTTGGAGCACTAAATCACAAAAGTCTCAAATCTCCCTACAGGATGTCTTTTATAAGAGCTCCTCTTGCAAACAGCGTATTGGCCTGACTCTACAGAATCCCTAAAAGAGAATATCAACCTATACATACACAAACCCCCTTTTCGAAAAACAAGACTCGCAGAATTTTAAAATGGACCTGTTTAACATCCTGGTGCCGGTCCGTTCCTCTAGTCTGTCAAGACCATTCAGGGCGCAACCCGTTCACTTCCCCTGCAGTGATCAGAGATGCCAGACGTCCTAGTGGGAAACGCTGAAAGGCAATATGTATGAGATGCAAGACAGAAATAGGGCAGCTTTTACTCTAACTAGCTGCACGGTCAATTGCACTCAATTGGATTCTACTGGGAAGAAAAACAATGTATTTTCCCTAATGGAAAGCAGTATGATTCAGTGGAATGTAGTGCTCTTAATTATCTTGCATGTTTGTAGTGTAATAAATGGATGGCGTTGGTATTGCAGCTGGGGTATCTACTGCTTCAACCCCAGAGGCATAAAGCTAAGTCTTCTCCACAAGTGATCCTGGATGTGTTTCAGCCAGCCAAGAAGTCTTAAGTATTCCACATCAAGTACAGGCATTAACTACCATAACGATGTGGTTGGAATGATAGCCATGTTTAACAAGCCCAGATAACTGACTATCTCTCTCAACTATTCAGATATGCCTAATAAGAAATCTAATTAAAAGACGGGTGTTTTTTAATTTCACAATGACGCACATTCACCTCTTGCTCTGAAAAGGTGGGGGGAAATAGATGCATGGGGGAGGGGAGGTTGTGTTGGAGCTGACATAAATATTCCCTCCAAACTTCTGTAAGTTTGCCGGTGTTCAAGACAAAATCTCTGAGATGAAATACGCTTTTCCCTAACTCCAAACTTGTGAAAGCAAACAGCGGCGGCAAGATTTGATTTCAGCCTCAGACGGCTCCCTCCCCTGCACAGACACTTTATGAGTCATAAAGCCCAAGAGCAGACAGGAATCAGAGCATACTTCCTGAACAGTAAGGGTGTAATGGGTGTAAATCAGGAGTTCATTTCACACCCATAGCCAAACCTATGGAGAATGCTAAGAAGGCTGAAGTGATTCAGCAGGCAATTGGCTGTCAGACCGACCTAACCCTCTGACCTCACTGCCTTGTGTGTATAAAGACTGACAGGTGAGTATCACGCCCCCTTTCCCTGGCATTTCTATATGTGGGAATAGCAGAATGGTATTCGTGCTGACTTTTCAGACTGAGACAGACCTTACACTGTTAGAAATAATACAGAATACAGCTCTTCAAAAGATGTTGCTGTTGTGCTGTCATTTAATAATAAAGCATGATAGACCATCCCCACTCAAGTGGTCTGACATCACAGCAAGGGGTTTTCTCTCAGAGAGCAGTCATGAGCTATGTTGTCATTCTGCAGCAGAGAGAGAGGAGCAGCGGTCCACTGGGAAAAGACAGAAAAATGAGAGAGCGCAAGAAAGTTAATGATGTAAGATCTAGGCATGGAATGGCAGACTGCAGAGTCAGGTTCATTCCAAAGACATGCTAGGCTTTTCAGCAAGAACAAGCCAAATAGACTGAAAAACAACACTTATCTTATTCACGTTCCAGCCCCAGCTATTAAAACAATGTCTGTTTCATTTCCTTTATCCAATTACATAGTGCTATGCAGTGAAGAATCCATCAGACAATATGTCCAGTGTGGAATGAAGTAAGCAGCTAAGTGTAGGGTTGGGCTGTATCCAGATGTTCATACCAACATCCCTGTCCCTTGAAACTTGGGTTTTGACTATCAGCACGATATAAAAAGGGGAGCCCAAATACCTAAAAGTGGCAACGTGGGGCAGCTGCCTCTAATTGGGGAGAACAAAAAAAACAGCAGCTGCAGAGATGTCTAGAGGCACCTCTGCGGCCAGGCACTGACTGTGGCCCCCAGGCGCATAGAGATGCCTAGAGGCCCCCAGCCAGGACCTGACAAAAATACATAAAAAAATTGATTAACAATACAATTATCTTTAAAACATGTAACTGAATGTAGATTTTACATATATATATACACACACATACACATACACACAAGTGTATATACATACATATCTATATATATATGTATACACACCGCTGTTAAAATGCCAGGTTTTTGTGATGTAAAAGAATGAGACAAAGAGAAATCATGTCAGAACTTTCCACTTTTAATGTTACCTATCATGTGAACAATTCAATTGAAAAACAAACTGAAATCTGCGAGGGGGAAAAATAAAAAATAAAAACCTTACAATACCCTGGTTGCATAAGTGTGCATACCCTCTTATAACTGGGGATGTGGCTGTGTTCAGAATTAACCAATCACATTCAAACTCATGTTAAATAGAAGTCATTACACTCCTGCCATCATTTAAAATGACTCTGATTAATCACAAATAAAGTTCAGCTGTTCTAGTAGGATTTTCCTGACATCAGACATCTCAGAGCAAAAGCCGTGGTCCGCAGAGAGCTTCCAAAGCATCAGAGGGATCTTATTGTTGAAAGATATTAGTCAGGAGAAGGGTACAAAAGAATTTCCAAAGCATTAGATATACCATGGAACACAGTGAAGAAAGTCATCATCAAGTGGAGAAAATATGGCACAACAAAGACATTACCAAGAACTGGACGTCCCTCCAAAATTGCTGAAAAGACGAGAAGAAAACTGGCCAGGGAGGCTTCCAAGAGGCCTACAGCAACATTAAAGGAACTGCAGGAATTTCTGGCAAGTACTGGCTGTGTGCTACATGTGACAACAATCTCCCGTATTCTTCATATGAATGGGCTATGGGGTAGGGTGGCAAGACGGAAGACTTTTCTTACAAAGAAAAACATCCAAGCCCGGCTGAAATTTGCAAAAACAAACATCAAGGCCCCCAAAAGCACATGGGAAAATGTGTTATGGTCTGATGAAACCAAGGTTGAAATTTTTGGCCATAATTCCAAAAGGTATGTTTGGCGCAAAAACAACACTGCACATCACCCAAAGAACACCATACACACAGTAAAGCATGGTGGTGGCAGCATCATGCTTTGGGGCTGTTTTTCTTCAGCTGGAACCGGGGCCTTAGTCAGGGTGGAGGGAATTATGAACAGTTCCAAATACCAGGCAATTTTGGCACAAAACCTTCAGGCGTCCT